>JAMQMW010001901.1:0-29028 GCA_024115155.1 Thelonectria blattea
CCCCCCTCCGCTCCGCTGTGTATAGGGCGCTTGCGTCTTGAATCGTTCTTTAGTCGCTTCTAGATGAAATCTTTGCCCGCAAGGGCCGATATCGTGGTCCTGGGAAACGTGTGCGTGTCGTAGCAACCCGACGTGACGGCCCGCTGCGCAACCCCCGTCTTCACCGGTGCCTTCTTCTGCCCCTCCTCTCAATAGGGTGGATACTTCTCGCCTGCAGGCTGCACCTCTGTCGCCAGTCTCGGTAAATGCTCTTTCATCATTGATCCGATTATCTAGTGTACAGCGCCGACTGTTGTCTAGCCTTGAATCCGCAATGTTTCCCTTGTTGTCTCCCTGCCTGCGGCCTTGTTGTCTCATTTCGTCTTCTCATCGGCGTCTCCCTCCCATCCCACGTTTGAACATCCCGGGCCGAGTTCGGTAGAGTCTCCCGGCCGTTGACCTTCCCGGTCTCCCCCCTACCGATTACTCGTGCCGCACCGCATAGTCCGTGTCCGGGAGGTACAGGTGACGATCGGCGCCCTCCTTGGTCAGCACCACCATGCGGATGACGCCGCCTGAGCTGCCGTCCCACTTGATGGCTTCCCTCAACGCTCCCTTGACGAAGTTGACGGCGTCTTCCTCTTCCATGCCCTCTCTCCAGTTCGCGTCACAGTAACCGTAAATGTATGTCGAGCCGGAACCGCCAATGGCGTATGCCTGCTTGTGGAGGGAGCCGCCCAGGGGGATCGAGTAGACTTGTCCGCCGAATCGCTCATCCCAACCAGCGATGATCAGACCGGCCCTGTGTGGAATTTGTCAGCTCTTGCATCTCTCAGATATTGGGCCAGGCATCTGCCACTTACGACAAGCGGTCCTTGTTGCTGTAACAAAGCTCTTGGAAAATAGAGGCGGCAGTTTGTGTCATGGGAGGCTTCCCGTTCTGCATAGCAAACAACCCGAGCTGGTATTGGACAATGTCCGCAACAGCCTGGGTGTCGGCGGCTGAGCCTGATCGGCAACACCAGATGGTGTCGTGTACTCTCGTCAACTTGTCCGTCACTCGGTTCGCGATGTAGGCTCCGGTCGTTGTTCGTGAGTCGGCACCTTTGTATCGTCAGTATTCGCATCGCAACGGGGCCGGCTGGTCTGCGTACCGAGGATGACTCCGTCCTTGAAAGTGACCGCCATACTGCACCAGCGTTAGACCATGTGTCGTCATGATGAGGGGTGAATTGCATACATGGAGGTACCCAGGCTGTCAATCAGTCAGCATCGTCACCATCGAGAAGGAGCAAGAAGACTCACTTGACCTCGCCCTTCTTCAACCGATCCATATCAACGTGGATTCCATCTAGTGTCATCCCGTGAGCTTCCAATGTCGACCGCAGATCTGAAATCCGAGGGAGCTCCCTACTCACCCTCATTCAACACTCCGGCGTTTCCAAACTCCATGATGACGTGTGTAGCGGTTTGATGCGGTGGGGGGATTGAGAAAAGTGTCGATTCGCAAGTCGTGATAGCGTTGAGAGGTGTTGTATTGACGTCGGTCGTTGCTTGGGGAAGGCTGGAGCTTAATGCTAGAGCTCAAGGCAGCTCTGAACGCGCAGCCGTGCTACGACTCCACAGATGTCACGTGCGTTTCCACGTGCACCAGAGAGACGGTTTGATTCAACGGGGTAAACGGTTTGAGAGAGTGCCAACGTCTATTTACGGAAGATTCCATTTATCGTAGACTCTTTCAACGTCGTTCTGGTATTCATTTACATGCGGCATATGTTGTGTCGAAATACGTGCGAAATGACAGATTACGCCTGCTCCAGAATGCGTCGCCCCCTTCATCCTGCCTGGTCCCGCCAAAGCCAGCGAAATTTCCAAAAGAACGCCCGTGAAATCCAAATAGATAGTTATACAATGCTTCAGTGGTCGTGAAGGTCCTCGGGGTCGACTCCGTCGGCGGCCGTGCTCCCCACGCTCTTCTTGATCTCCTCGTTCACCCCTTCCTCGCCCTCCTTCTTCTTATCGTCGCCGCATCCGCAGTCGTAGAAATCGCCAATCTTGCTGCAGTCGAACAAGGGCTTGTGGACTCGCTCATTGACAAGGTTGTGCATGAAGCAGAGCCAACCCGCGGCGGCGTTGCGACTACTCGTCTGAGGCGGGTACTGGGCGAGGATGCCGCGGAAGTGCTTGGCGCATTGGCCGCAGGGGTATAGGCGGGCGAAGAGGTGCATGAAGGTATCGAGGGTCTGGCGATCTTCCTTTGTCGGTTTCTCGGGGAAGCGAGCCATCATGGTATGGAGGAACTTCCACGTGGCATGTCCAAGTTCAGCCCTGTGAAGGGAGGGCAGTTAGCAAGCAAGAATGTCGGGAAGGAGAAGCCAATGAGCCTACTTGAGGGTCGCATTCTCCAGGCGAGGAGCGATGGACTCTCCATCGAGAAGTCCGTCGGGAATGGCGTTGATGTCAACCGCAAAGTCGGATCTCTCGCTCTCCTTCAGGGGCTCGCCTGTCACAGGCTTCTCGAACGTAGGGCTGTGCGACGGCCCGGAGAACAGGTACGAAAGGGTACAGAAGGCCACGAGGACCAGGACAAAGGTCAAGGTGAGGTGCTGTCGGCGGGCCATTGTTGCGGTCGGGGAATGCAATGGGGAGGATGATCCTCCTTGGTTGTGATAAAAGAGAATGGTTCATGATTTCAAACTCCAAGCCCGAGAGCCCGTCCCACGTTCCAGAAGGGGCCGACGCATTGTGTCAGGCGAGGCTCTGAAGAGCAAGGGGCGGCGTGGCCAATAGCGCGTGCCCAGCATCAATAGCCTGGCTGGCCTGAGGCCGCAAGCGAATGAAGGCTTGGAACCCCTCGTTTGAGAGTGGGGCCGAGCCGTTCTTTCGCCGGATCCGACACGGATGCGCCTCTCGGTCCCGTCCGATGTTGGACGGTTGCGTGATAGTTCGTCATGAGTTTTCAAACGTTATTTCTCTAAAGGTTGTTTCCGCCCGGTCAACATGGGCGATTACCACTCTCTTGGTTGCATTTCTATCTATCTTCTCCTTTTACCGGGCCTTGCCGACTGCTTTGTTCAAGTAGGTTTGCGAACAATGGCCTGATCAATCAGTGACTCAGGGTCAAAGTCGTCTGACTTTCACGTTCAAATGACGGGAAACTCCAGGATATGGGGATATCGGAAAGTTCTCGTCTCGTTTTCAAATATGAGATTCGCGGACTGGCTGTAAACTAATGTTCCTGTCCGAAGTATTATGATCGATATATGTTGAAATTGAGTGTCTGTACTCCGTATACCTCACTTTGTGCCTCCCGTCGCACGTACTTGCCTACCTAAGTAAGTAGTTGCAGCTTGAGTAAGACTCAACAACCGACACCACCCGAACCCAACAGCCAGAAATCAAAGCACAGAAACCCAAATGCGCACAGTCAATACAATATTCGAAACTGCTGTACCTGGGCTCAATGTAGCAGGCATAGTTACGTGCGAAGAGAGTACAGTTTTCAAAAGTGCCTACCCTATACCAACCTCCATTCATAAGTCAACAGTCATGCCCACCCTGTAATAGGGGATAGGGAGTTGGTTAGATAGTCCTCGAAGAACACAAATAGAAATGCTATAGACAGTTCTAGTTGGTAATATGGGGTTCCTAGGAGCTAAACATTATAATCTCTCAAAACAGTCTCCTACTGGTGATGGGCACGTCGAACTGATGTATGACCACTATCACAGAACCAAGCTTCTGGTCTGGAAATACGCGAAACTGAACCCAGCACCATATTCTATTACACAAGTAGCTGCGTAAGATCTACCGCAGTTGTTGATTGCCTGGTAACTGAGATGGAGTGTCACTTCGCTGTTGTTCTCATCCGACAACACCCACCAAAAAGACATACTCAGTAGACGACACTACCTCGAGAAGAGGTATGGAGCTCCCCCAAAAGACAAGACAAGGAGGAAACAACGACCCAAAGAACTGGAAGCTGGTATGGGAGAAGTATGGTAAAGTGCATCCGGCAGCCTAACACCAAGTCTCACACTTCAAATGGTTGACATGCCTTGGACGGAGAGACAGCGATGCCAACTTGAGCCAGTTGCCAGCGAGACGCCGCCGTCCGAAACAACCAAGACGTCAATAGTCCAATTATACCACTAGAAGAGTAGAGTTTGACCCCAAAGGAGATACAACGCAGCACTTGCTGGGTATTGCCTGGTGTGCAGTGACGAGGAAATGTAAATGTCTAGGACAAGATGGAAACTACACGTAGGACGAGCAAAGTGAATAACCACTGGTCTAGAAATAACTCAGCATTCCAAACCTTCCTCCTCAATTACACGGGACGGTCCATTGGGGGCCGCCACGGATAGGATTTTGGGGCTGTGGTGCTGGTGCTGATGAATCGCCATGATGCATCGCCTCACGGACATCATTCCAACGGCGGCACATGACGCTCGCCGTCTCCCTCCGGCCTGGCGGGGGAATTTCAACGGCGGACGTGCTCGAGGATAAGAGCCATGGTCGCATGGCGAGCATTCCAAGGACTAAGAGAGAGAGGGACGGGCGGGCTGGGAGAAACCCAAGTCTCACTCTGTGACAACGGCGGGATGTCTGAATTCCGTCGTCCATGTGAGGGTGGGACTGGAGGGAAGCACGATTGGCGCGGGAAGGGAGGAATGAGGGTGTGGTGTTTGATAGGTAGAAGTGTAGTGATGACGAGGACTCGGGGCAATTGAGTGCATCGAGAGGAAAGAAATAGACAAAGTCACACAACTACGGGAATCACGACCACCTTGGCAAGACCACAGACTCTTTCATCTCTCGGCCAACGTGAAAGGAGGCTCCTCTCTCATACATGCCCCATGATTCACCCGGAGCACGAGTGTGGTTGTTCTTTGTTGTGGGAGTGGACGAGAGACAGCAGGCGGAGTCGCCATCAAGGGCATCGACTCAATCTGGGCAGTGATTTCGGGATGTGAGACAGGCCAAACATTAGCAATAAAACACACCCAATGGACAAGACACGCGCAATGGCGCCCTTCAAGACGGGAGCGGGCGTCAATGATTCAGATGACGGGCGGCGGAAACAGATGGAGGACCTCCATGGCAAGACAAAATTGGTGGTTCAGGCAAAGACATGAGACGATGGCGGGTGTCTTGGAAACGTCGCGTCGCGTGGCCTCGGGATAGAATCATGGAGATTCGAGACCGCACAAGGGAAGGGCGATCTGGGAAAGACGGCATTCTTCTCCCTTCATTTTGTTTTCTTTTTCGTCAGGTTGCGGCGGGAGTTTGCGACTGGACGTCTGTCTCAGGGAGAGTCAAGGCTGCACACTACGGGCGGTCCAAGGGAGAGGAGACGCTAAACGAAAACACTACGAGTGGGGAGAGACACAGTGGGAGATGCATTGGCGTCCTTGAGAACGGTGAAAATGCAGAAAGAAAACGGTTGACCTGAAAGACAACACACGATGGTGTGCAAAGCAAAGGCGAGTGAAGTGGTGTTGGTGGAAATGTGGTGGGAGTGGTGGTGGTGTTGTCGGTGGATTTGGTGGAGTTGCAGGCACCATGCATTTCACCAGTTTGCTTTGTTCATCATCTTTCTTCGTCATCTTCAAAAAAAGGGAGACGTTAATTATGCGAATACCTTTCAAGGAACTCGGAAGAGTGGCAGATGACCGAGAGCGGATGCCGGCACACGAACCAGAGGCTATTTCGAGATGCCATGTTGTCTGATCCGGCAAAGGTTCAATCCGGGCCGCGGGAGCAGCGAGGAAACAAACCCCTTCCGCAGCAAGATGACCGATCGAGGGGCCCGTCTGTTAGAAGACAGAGAGAAAAAGGAGGACGAGGACCGAGTCACACCTTGTTCGCAACCGCTGGAGTCGCAGGGGGTGCGAGGCGACCATCATGCCAGCGAAGAACCAATTTGGACGAGGACATGTCCCGATTTGGGAGGGGGGATGCTTGGGTTGCTCGTATTCTCGCCGCCGATGGAGCCAGTTGCTGGTCTGGGCGCTTATGAAGAGAGACAGAAGAAGAGACAGAGTTGTGCGGGATGTGGGTTGAGACTTGTGGTGAGCGAAGCGGCGCGGGTGCTTCAGGTGAGGAGCAGATGCTGCTATTGTAGGAGGAAGTGGTGAAGACGGCGACGGCAGCTCTCAGGTGGCGTCTAGTCCAGGACGAGAAGTCGAAGCGAAGAAGAAACCAAACATACGATGCGATAACTGGGTGATGATCTGCATGTTGGGCGGGACAGAATGGAAACATTTGCTTTCTCTGCCTGCTCTCTCACCGTCGTCGTCGCCTTCGGGAAATAGGGATCGTGCATTTTTTTTCATATTCATAGGGCGGAGGGCGGGGATTTTCTCCCTTCTCCCTCTTTTTTTTTTCGTTTCTTTGTTTCTTTAACTTGGGGCTGCTTGCTCCGAGTCTCCCGAAGGGCATCGGATTATCACGATTAATTACATTGTGAAAGTCTAGTTGTTTAGCGAGAAGCCTAACCCATCGGCTTGAGATGAGGCGGGATGAGGGGATGCGGCATTGAGAGCCTTCATTTGTTGGAGCCTTGGCCCGGCGACTTCAATAATGCAGTCGCATTTCACACAGCTTATTTGCAGGTGAATGCAACCATGAATCGACTCGCCATTGGACCATGCATCAGTCATTCGTGACTTTGAAATGACGGGAGTGATCACGGCAGGTCGGGCTGTATGTACGGATACAGGGTACGAAGTGAGTACCCAGGTTATTCGTACAGATACACCCTCCCGACCCCTTGTGCCGTTGAAAAAAGCTTGACAAAACTGCCGCATGGCATTACGAACAAAAAAGAAATGGAAAGAAAATGGACTAGCAAAGTAAAAAGCTATTCCGCACGAAATAACTTCGTACTACGTAAGTTGCACCTCGTAGATTCGTTAGATGGATGGGGGACGCGCAATCTCGGGGACATCAGCCACCCCTACTAGAAAAAAGGGAGACAGACAGACAAAGAAGTGTGGGTGCGCGAGCGTGTGCTTCTTTCGGGTCGCGTCCACGTGGAGTCGTGGAATTCGCTGTGGCGGTCGTGTTTCTGCTGCCACACCTGTGTTAGGTGAGCGACATATCGTCATGTGTGCAGCGCCGTATCCGTTTCCCGTGTGCATGTATGTATGTACGTAAGTACGGGATACGTATGAACGAGGAGAAGAAGGCGAAGAAGGCAAACGCAACCAACAACATGCCTTGGTAGTTATGTGCTTCGTAATTACAAAGTACGTATGAAGTACGGACAAGTCCGGGGTGTCGAGGTTGAGGCTTCCCTCGTCCTGTCTCTGGCTTTGTCTCTGGCTTTGTCGCTCCCGACTCCCGCTCAGCCACGCATTGAAAATTTCTAGAGCCATTGAAACTCTGTGCTCATGTCAAAGGTACGGCAACGTCGGTCAAAGCCCGTGTCGGGGATCCCTGAGGGTGCTGCTCGGGAAGCCGGTTCCTTAGTTTTGGGTAGAGAGACTGACAGTGGATGGGTGCCTGAGGATGAGGCCGTGAGGATGCTGACTGAGAGGGATGCCTGAGATGGATGCCTGAGAGGATGAGTGAATGCCTGAGGCTGTGATTCACCTCCTTGAAAGCTTGGTGGCCTCAGGCGACAAATGTAACGTTTTGAGGCATTAGAATGCAGGCCCGGGCAGGAAGGAAGCAACGCATGGTTTTCGTCTGCCGTCGCTCGTTTCTTTTTTCGAACCTCCATCGACAGCATTTTCGCACTCATTCTCTTACAAGCCACCAACATTCCATCTCGGCCGTTGCACCGCTGGCAGCCGGGGAACTTGGTGCTCAGGCGTGAAGGAGGGAGGGGCGCCGAGAGATAATTAAAGGCACAAGCCCCGTTGACGCCTCGAGACGAGCTAAGGCGTCCCAGCTGTTCGCCCATTCGCTGCTTGGCTCTGTTCCTGGTTTGCGGCGCGATGCGCACGGGGTGGCCCCTTCGGTTGGCGTCCATGATCCATGTGGAACTCGAGGTGGAACTTCGCCTGTGGGCCTTCCCGACAGGGTTGAAGGATTCCGTGATGGCTTGCCAGGGTATGCCAGCCGGCAGACTGCCTCTTTGAATCAAGATTCCCGCCATGGTACGCGCGAGGTGAGCTGCGATACCTCTTCTCGACTGCCGACTCTGCTGACCGACCAGGTATCGCCGAGAGCCACACGCGTACCTCTCCCTCGTGCCGCATGGCCTCGTGCGCAACGGCCTGCCTGCAAAGCCTTTTCCTTGTTTTCCATCTTGCATCCTTTTCCTGGGGCCAATGTCCGACTCTCAAGGCGAACCCAGTTCGCTCGTACGTGCGGACGCACTGGGCGACTGTGCCGTGCAGCGCCCACAGGCTCAACCACACACGGCACAAGGCACAGCACAACACCGCACCACACAGCACCGCACACGGCACAGGCACAAGGCACAAGGCACAAGGCTTCACAAGCGCCCGTCGCCTCTGTGTACCGTTCAGGCATGGCGCCCACCCGAAATCGCCAGCCTGCAGTGGTTGCATCGCGCCAGGCCGGGCTGCCTGGGCACGCCTCCAAGCGAAATCACCACTAATTCAACCGGTTCATGCCTGCTATCGCTCATCACCGACCTCAACTTGCCTGTTCGACGGCGTTAGGGAGGTTGGCTCCTTTTCGGGAGCCATGCCGTGTGATGGCCAACCGCGCAGGTTGCCTCTTGTCCCTGATCGACACCCAAGGGCTCGGGGACCGCCACACAAGGAGGCACGAGGGGTTTGTCATCTTGAAACCGGAGCATCGGTTTGTCCTGGCTCCAGAGCTCCGGAACAAGACACTTGACACCTCAGAGGGCATCCGCGAATGGGCCCAGCACGAAACCTGCGAATCCAACAACGGTGCGACCTGCAGCCAACAGCAAACAGCATTTTCGAGAATCCATTTACCTTATTCTCGGCTGCTCTCATGTTGAGGATGCACCAGCACAACCTTGACCATGCCCACGGCCTGGATTTTGCAGCCCGCTTGGCCACGGCTGGAGCCTGTGGAAAGGAGCAACAAGGGAGGCCCTGTTTCTCGTGCCTCACCATTCCCGTCATTGGAGCTGGTGTCCATGATGGCCCTGAACGGGACCAATGATTTGACGCCATATCGATCCGTTTTCCCATGCACCCCTGACACCAAACCTGAGCAATCCACCCTCCAGAAATTCCATGCAACAAGACCAAAGCACGCGAAAAACCCGTCCAAAATGCACATCCGCACCCGCCTCCGACCCAACTTACCGGCAGTGAGAAACACGGCCAGCGTTTGGGAACGAGCGCTACGACGCACCCGGAGGCTCTGGCGCCGAAGGAAACTTGGCCGTCCTTGCATGGCTTTCACAGGACTGTCCAAGGACATGCGAATGCAGAGGCGAGCAAATAATATTCGCACCGACGGCAAGGTGCTGGAGAAGCACTCATCATTCTGTGACGTGCGAATGGAGAGGGACACATGGTCCTCAGCCACACCCTGGTACGGCGCGGTCAACCCCCCCTCAATCGGGCCTGCACAGAGCCAACCTCCTTTCGACAGTGCTCGTCTGCGCAATTTCCACGCCTGCAAGTGCTGCAACCACCTGGCCCTCCACCACGGAGTGAATCTTTGTTCCTGAACCAAGGCCTGGCTCTAGCACTCTGGAGCAGCCAGCAAGCAAGCCCGAGCTCTGCGGACGATGGCGAGCTGAGAGGACTCCTCTTACGGCTGGGGGGTGGAGAAGGGGGGAGAAGGGGACCAAGGTCTTCGTCATCCCTGCGTCTTTCAGTTTTCTTCTCAGTCGACCCATCCGCACGTTTCCCTCGATAGCGCGGAACTTGCAGCCGTGGCCCAGAGTACACGTTGCAGGGCGTTCGTGTAGGCGCCATTGCTCGTATCTGCCAGGCCGGCGTCGTGTACCTCGCCAAGTTGGGCCATGGTGGTGAGTCAGTCCCGCGACAAGCTCTCCCCCCCGTCCCCGTTCAAAGCGCCCACCCAAAGATGGGCCGGTCCACGGTCCCCGTGTGGTATTCGTACCGTGCAGCGTCCCTTGGTACAGGGTCTGCGCCTCACTGGCTCCCTGATGGGTGCTTGGTGCGACGGCGAGTTCACCCTCGCACCCTCGCACATGGGATGCTCCTCGCTCCCACACCCACTCCTCCCAACATCCACGCCCATGCTCACGACGCTGGACGCTGGGCACTTTTGGCCATGCTCGCTCTTTTAACCCTTCTCTCGACCTCCCACCCTCCTACCCTCCTCCCTGCGCTTGCCACCCCTTGTCCCTGTCGTGTTTCCATGCCTGCCATCTCCCCATTCGCCTTCATTCCTTCCTTTTTGGCGTAGCCCTGTCGCTGTCCCTTCTTTTCTCCAGCCCTTTCCCTTCCCTTCCTCTCGTTCACTCTCCACACCGACCTCACCTCCTTCGACAAGTTCCCCAAGGCGTCGTCGTCCGTCCTTTACGATTCTCGACAGCGCCCCTGTGCGTTCAAGCCGATCCTCGAGAGCCGCTCCCGTCCTTCGCCTTCTGCTGTTAATGTCGAGCCGACTGTAGGACCTCTGGAGGTCTCGCGGGATAGCAAATGCTGGCATACGATTGATTTCGACCGCCCCCCCTTACCGCGAATTCGATCGAACCAGCTTACGACCGACAAAGAAGCCGTCACGGACTGTTTTGAATCTTGACGACTTGCGCCTGCTCTGGATCCAATTTTTGACGATTTTTCGTCAAGTCACTCCTTTTATCGTGTTTTAAACCCGCACATACATTTGCTCTACGCAAGCTATATGTGAGTTGCCGTTGGTTCATGTCTCTTCCGCCTTGACACCTCGATTCGAATTGGACGACTTCGGTTTTTGAAAACGCTAGTCTCCCTGGAGGGGGTTTCTCTGACGTGCTGGACTTGGCCTGGACGGTGGGAGGAGCGTATTGAATCCGAATCGAGGCGCTGGACATTGACGACGAGGAATTGTTTGCTGACAGCGACTTTGCAGATTACACTCGTTGGCATTTAATGTCAAGTACATTCGCTGCATCTGGCCCTGACAGTGAGTCGTGGTGGCTGCTCCCAATGTCGACGCTTCTAATCAGTGCTTCAGCATACTACACGTCCATCGACGGCTATCGTTACATCTTTACCACACCGTACATACCCTCAATCTAGAAAACCAATCGAAAATGCAAGTCAAATCATGGGCTTTGGCCGCCGCCTTGGCCTTCTTTGCGGCAAACGCTGCTGCAGAGGACAACCGGCCACGCATTTACTTCCCCCGACTGATCAAGCGAGAGATCATGCACGGAAACAGCACCATCACATCAGCCGAGAACTTGCCATCCTCCGAGTCAACAACCGATCACGATTCGACTACGCGTTCAGAGACGCTCAGCGAAATCGTCTCCGACGCCATTAGCAAGGAAACGGAATCAAAAGATACCACCACTGACACGACTGGTGCCACCGGAAGTGCTCCCGCCATCGTTCTCCAGCCCACTTCCACAGTCATCGATGCGGATGCCACGACAACTCACCGATCCACGGGCACCTCGACCGGCGACACGGCCATTCTGCTTGGCCCCTCGGGGATCATCACGGTGAGCACCACCAAGAGCGTCGACACCACCACGGAAACGGCGACGGCAGACACTTCCGATGCCACGAGCGCTGCTACGTCCGCTGCTGCCACGACTGATGCTGCGGACACCACTACGGCTGCTGCCGACAAGATCGCCTCGACGACCGAGACCACTGCCCAAGCGACGGAGGACACGACCACGCAGGCTCAGACAAGCGCCGTAGCCGACACCACGGAGACTAGCGCCGCGGATCAGACTTCGCAAACAAGCGCGGCCGCCCAAACCACGCAAACGACTGCCGCTGACCAGACTACCGCCGCCGACACAACCACGGCTGCCGATCAGACAACTGCCGTGGCAGCAACGAGCGAGACCTCAGCTGCTCAGACGACTACGGCGGCTGCCGAGACGACTGCGGATCAGACTACCGTTGCGGACCAGACCACGACGGCCCAGGCGACATCAGAGACCTCCGCTGCCCAGCAAACAACCGTTGCGGATCAGACTACCGCGGATGCGACGACTGCGGATGCGACGTCGGAAACATCTGCCGCCCAGCAGACCACGGCAGACCAAACCACTGCTGACCAGACTACCGCGGATCAGACTACGGCTGTGGCAGCGACCTCGGAGACTTCAGCTGCCCAGCAGACGACCGCTGCGGACCAGACTACGGCTGCCGACCAGACGACTGCCGTGGATGCCACATCGGACACTTCTGCTGCCCAGCAGACGACCGTTGCAGACCAGACCACTGCCGCTGATGCGACGGAGACTTCTGCTGCTGACCAGACCACTGCCGACGCTACCACTGACAATGTCCCTGCCGACCAGACTACTTCTGCCGAGGACAATGGCACCTCCGCCGCTGCCACCTCGACCGGTATTCTCGACCCCGCTGAGAGTATCGTCAGCTCCATTGTCGACAGCGTTGTCCCTGATGCTACCACCACCAGTGACTCTCAGGAGACTGATGTCCAGAGCAGCAGCTCTCCCGACCAGACGACGGATGCCGCAGTGACCCAGACCGATAGCAACAGCGCCACTACTGCCGAGCCTGCTGCTACTACCAGCGACGCTGATAGTCTCGTCAGCTCTGTCGTGGACTCCGTGTTGCCTGACACAACCGATGCTCAGACCAGCGATGCCCAGGCCACCGAGACC
The DNA here is from genome assembly GCA_024115155.1 of Thelonectria blattea. NCBI lineage: Eukaryota > Fungi > Ascomycota > Sordariomycetes > Hypocreales > Nectriaceae > Thelonectria > Thelonectria blattea. The sequence goes on from JAMQMW010001901.1 coordinate 12,713, forward strand.
AGCTCCCCTGATACCACTGAGCCCGTCGGCGTCACCACTGATGTGCCAAGCGTCACTGCCACGGATTCTGCTGATGTCTCGCTGACCACTGATGCGCCCGTGGACACTGACACCTCCGCTCCTGTCCAGACTGGTACCAATGCTGAAACTGGATCCTCTGAGGTCACGGCCACTGGTACCGACCAGACCAGTGTTCCAACCGAGACCGCTGGCACCGATACCGCGGTGCCAACCGACACTTCTGTTCCCACCGAGACCACGGACCCCACTGATACTTCTGTCCCGACTGACACTGTCGTCCCTACTGATACTGTCGTCCCTACTGATACTGCTGTCCCGACTGACACTGTCGTCCCGACTGACACTACGGTTCCAACTGACACGGCTGTCCCAACTGACACCACTGTCCCGACCGATACTGCTGTCCCGACTGACACCTCGGTCCCGACCGACACTACTGCTCTCGCAACTGACACTACTCTTCCCACTGACACGGCTGTCCCAACTGACACGACTGTTCCCACTGATACCGCCAACCCCACTGACACTGTCGTCCCAACTGTTACGGGCACCGACGCTACTGGCACCAGCGAGCCAACGGCTACTGGCACCGATCAGACCAGCGTCCCCACCGGAACTGCTGGCACTGACACCTCTGTCCCGACTGCCACTGGTACCGACGCCACGGAGACTAGCAACCCAACTGCCACGGGCACGGATGCCACCGGAACTCAAGCCACCGCTACCGATGCTACTGGTACCACCAACCCAACGGCTACCGGCACGAATGCCACTGAAAGCCAGGCAACTGGTACTGCCACTGGCACGGATGCCACCGGAACCCAGGCCACCGCTACCGGCACGGATGCCACTGGCACCCAAGCCACCGCTACCGAGGCCACTGGTACTGATGCGACTGGCACCGAGGCCACCACCGAGCCTACCGGTACTCGCGAGACCAGCGTGAACACGACTGAGGAGGCCACTGGCACCGCCACCAACGAGCCTGCCACCGCGACCACCCAGGACGCGTCCAAGGCCACCGATGTCTCGACTGCCATTCAGAACACGGCCACCTCTGAGGTCATCCCCGTCGAAACCACCCAGAGTGTCCCTCACACCACGCTGATTCCCTCTGTTGCCGACCCCGTCACCAGCATCCAAGCCACTGCGACCCTGAGCAACACCGAGGGCTGGCTCCCCAGCACGATTCTGTTTGAGCCCACCAACACCAACACGATGCCTACTTCCACCGCCACCAGCACTGGCCTCCCCGAAAACATCCCCAAGGTCATCCTCCCCGATGATCCCGAGCAGCCCATTCCCGAAGGCACCACCCGCATCCAGCTTGGTTTCCTGTACCCCCTCAACTATCTCTTCGTGTCTAAGAACACGGTCGCTGCTGCTCAGATCTTCAAGTATCTGCCTTTGGCCCTGGCCGATGACGGTGGCTTCTCTACTGATCGTCTTCTGGTGGAGAAGATTGTTCCGTACGACACCCGATCCACGTGGGGATACATCACGGCCATTGCCCTGGTGTACTACCCCTCGAACATGGTGGATAACCTCCAGATCGACTTGACGACGCCTAACTCGGCGCTGTACAACAACGACCAGGAGATTGTGCGCAACCTGACGTCTGTCCTCAACACCAAGATCGACCTCTTTGGCAACATCGCTGGAGACTCTACTGGCAGCGGTAGCGGATCAAGCGATAGTGATAGCAACAGCAACGACGGATTCAGTAATGACGGCACCGACAACCAGTCGACCAAGAGCAAGGCCACCACGGCCGGTATCGCCGTCGGCGCCTTCGGTCTCAGCGTTATGTACGGTGCTGCCATGTTCCTCGTGGCCCGTCGCTACAAGCGCAAGAAGCAGCTCGGACACCGTCGTGCCAGCTCCATCGGCAGCAGCCAGCGCTCCTCGGAGATGCGATACGCCGGCAACGGCAGCCCTGCACTGATGGGAGGTGCCCTGATGAGCCAGGACTTCTCGGCCTATGGAGCCGTTCAACCTGCCCACCTCAGCGCCGGCGACAACGGTCGGTTCGGCCGCGACAGCCACGGCAGCGGACGTAGTGGCATGGGCAACTCTGCCAGGACGCAATACATTTCCCCTCCGGTGGCAGCCGAGAACTCTCTGGGTTGGAACTGATGAGGTGAAGACGGCCATCTCCCTCGTTATCTGACATGCCACCTCTACTACGGACCGCGCCAATTCCCTTTTTTATTTGCGAAACTTCGATACCCTTCTTCGGTGGACGGTTACGACTATTCGGGATCCGATGCTCGCTCGTGAAGGGAGCATCGACTCGTCAATCACAACTGGGCTCCCCCGCCACAAGCGCGCTCACGAGCCCTCGACGCGACACGTATTCTGATTTTCCTTTTTCGCTATTTCTCTGCCTCATCTCCGTCGAAAAAAAGAGCGAGAATCGCCACCCGGTATAGACTTGCAGGTCGAACAGACCATATCTCATTACCTCTTATGCCTGACGCCACCCAAAGGGGTAGAGCCCCCCAATCCTTTCTTCTTTCTTCTTTCGGCTCCATCCTGGCGACTCGGACATACTTCTTTAATGCAGTTTTTTGTTCCCTTATTCTTATTTTCTTGTTCTCGGCCGAGAACGGTGTTGGTGATGGATCTGGAAAGAGGTGGGATGATCTTGATGGCAAGGCGTAAGGAGAGCGTTCTTGGGTGACTGAGAGGCGGCAATCAAAGCCTTGGCTGGGAGCAGCTGGACGGGTGCAGGCAAAATAAGGAAGAAGAAGTCGACGAGGTAGTTCGCGAGCAGGCGGCAACAGGCATGTCGAATTGTATATTAGAGAGGACCATTTGTATGGCGTCCTTGGGTTGACATGTGTGGACTGTTGAGTGGCCTGTTTGTACGTGTACAAGTACGGATAGGGCGCAGTGTCGAGCGTGGGGAAGAGAGTTGTTGTAAAGTTGAAGTCTAAGTCCAGCATATACAAGACGTTAAAAACAGATTAAAAAGATACAATACAATGGACTGATGACTCTTGAATCTACGTTGTAAATGGGCGTTGTGCGAGGTGTGCACAAGTTTGCACTAGGTATTAGAATCACCAGCATTATTACCAGCATTACTAGCAACCAGCACCACCACCATCAATCGGCGCCATCAGCACCTTGACGGGATGAATGCAGAAGTGGCGTCCAGGTTCGGACAGATGCCAATTAAAGCACAAGGCTCAAGTTGGAGCTGAGCGTGGGTGGCCGCCTGAAAGGGTGAGCACGTGGTCCAGACTCAGGAGAGAGGACGGACAGAGGAGATGATGGATCGGGTCAGCCGAGAGAAGGGAGGGAGGGAGGGCGGCGAGCGGGTACGGGCATGTCACAGTCATGGATTGTGTGACCCCTTTTGAAATGGCTCATCATTCATGGACCATGGTCTTGCCGTTTGACTTGAGAAGGGGGGGGTCAAGGGGACTCGATGGTAGGCCGGAAGACTCGATGGATGGGTAGGGCTGAGGGCCAGGGACGAATCTATTTACGGTTCATTGGGAGGCGGATCTACGAACTATCAAGCGCCCGTCATTTGTGATTGAGTTTTTTATGGGAGGTTTTCTGGCGGTTCTTTTGGAGGGGGGAGGAGGGGGAGGGGAAAGAAAGCGCTGAAGACAGAAGAGACGAAGGAGAAGGAGGAAGTCCATCTGAGTGGTGTGGAATGCGGCGAGCTAGGGAAATAAAGACGTGGAATTATTGGAAATAGGGGCGACTAGTTTGCGGGAGGGGAGAGAGGGGGAAGCCAGGCTGGACGACTCCTGGAGGGGGGGTGGTCTTTGGCAATTTCCCCTTGCAGGAAACCTTGACGGTCGACCGTAGACTACGGATACCTTTGGCGGCGGCGCCAACGGTGCGGCGTAGCATCGATCTTTTTTTGCTGGGGGTCGTGGTTCGGGTCCTTGGAACAGGCGGAAATCTAGAACGTTTTGTCCCTGACTCACCTGTGGTGCTTGGTGGTGCAAGCTTGGTTCGAAGGGGCGACATGGGGGGAAGCGGCACTTGGGAGAGAGAGAGAGAGAGGTGCTGCCGAGGCTGTGGAGGAGAAAAAGGGTTACGTAGGCGGGATACGTAGGAGAGAGGGAGGAGTCTGGGTTGTGCTGGTGATGGGATGGGGAGATTTGATGACCGGTTTGTGACTTGTGGTGGTGGAGTTGAGTGAGTCGAGGCTTACGACGTTACGGCGGATGAAGAGGCACTTGGATTTTGTTTTCGTCGGGTTCGTTGGTGGTGATGTGGCTTGTGGAAAGGCAGCTGAAGAAGGATTGATTGTGTGTGGGTGGTGGGGATGAGAGGAGGAGAAGAACATGGGATGAAAAAGGATGGGGAGGTGTAGGTTTTGGTGATTTGATTGGAGAATTGGAGAGAGAGTTGGTGCATATGCATATGTGCGGGCGATATGCGCTGCATGGCGCATGCACGAATGAGTTGTCGGGTTCGGTTCGAACTGATGGGTTCGGTGCAGGTGAGGGTAGGGAACGGTGAAAGTGGTGGTTGTGGTGGTGGTGACGAGTACATATCCGGAGATGATGAAGAGAGTATTGGATCGAGGGAACAACAAGAAAGAATCCATCAGGATCGAGAGGAATGGCAAATGTGTTTTGCAGAGCAATATCAATGGCTTGTTTGTTAATTATTTTCCCTGCTCGGCCATCTCCCCTTGGCATAAACCGCGATATTAAATCAACGATGAAAGTGCAGCCGGGTGGAGTTGGGGGATGGACGGGACACACACGCATCAGTGTCCCGGGGGAGAGAGAGGCGCCAATGCTACTGCACTAAAAAAACCATTTGATTTTTATTTTTTATTTTTTTTACGGGCGTATCGACTTACATGGTCATGGGCCGGGTTTTGGTGGCTGACCACTTTAACCCGCGACGAGGAGGAGGAAGGAGGGGGAGGGAGCAACTAGGTAGGAGTGGTAAGGCGTATTCGTAGGCCTAGGAATATGAATTGCATACCGATTCAGCTGGCATACGTAAGTTGGTCGTCGAGTTTCTGGCACGAGGGTCTGGAAGCCTTGTCTCTTGATCTTGTTTTGTTTGGTTCTTTTCTGTTTCTTCTCCGACAACACACGACATCCTACCAATTACGCTCTCTCTCGACAGTTCCTTTCCGTTCGTTCACTTTTTTTTCTTTTTATTATTATAGTTTTTATTATTTTTATGCTTTTATTCCTTCCTTGGCTCCCGCTTCGTGTCGACTCTCGAACCATGACTTGAGGGAATCGATGCGATACGATTGATACCGACAGCAGATTGACACCCTCGCCGCCCGCTCGCGACGAAACGAGGACAGGGGGAATCGAAGATTGACAATTAAAATACCAAGAGGGGGACTTTGACATACAAGAGGAGGATTGAAATACAAGAGGAGGAAAAGAAGAAGAATAATTCATAATGGCACAGTCGTGGAATAATCTGGGCCTCCACGGCGTCGATCCTTCCCAAAACAACCCAAACGACCTCCTTCCCTACGACGAGACGCTCTCCTCCTCCCGCCACAGCTTCGCACGATGGCCGTCACCGCAGTCTTCTCAACCTTCGACTTCTACTGCCGGGCTTGTCAATAACAATAATAACAATAACCTCAACACCAATAACAACAACATCAACAACAATGTCAATAATCACCACCTCCCGCAGCAACGTCCTCTCCTCTCACCACCACCGCCCTCCCACCAAACCAGCTCCGGATCCCTGAGCCAAATCATCGTCCCCGTCGGCCCCCTCAGCCCCCGCGGTCCCCTCAGCCCTCTCAGCCCCGCGAGCACCCTCCAGAGCCCTCTCAGCCCGCCGCGCAGTCCGGCCTTTCACCCGCTGCACCGCGGCCAGTTCCCGCAGTCGCCCGCCTCCGGGTCGTTGCCTAGCGATCCCTTCGCCTCGCCGCGGAATACAATGGCCACGGGCACCACGACGTCCATGTCGGCTACGGCGACCACGGCTCGCACTCGCACGAGTCGCGCGAATATGGATGCTCTGCTGGAGCGGCCGTACTATGATAGTCCGCCTGCTGTGGGGGGTTCGCGAGGGCCTGGGACGCCGAGGGGGGGAATGCAGGTTGCTGAGCCGGCTGAGGTGGGCGTGAGAGATGGTTGGAGGCCGGCTTGGTTGGGACATCGCGTTGTCGGTGCCTTTTTGGCAGTCTTTGCCATCTTGGCGGTGATTGGCGAGGTGGTGAACTGGATGATTTCGCAAAAGGACTGGGAGAGCAGCCTTCGGGGGCTGTGGACCTTTGGACCTGTCGTTGGTGAGTTGCGTTTATACATGCGAAATCGCCGTGTGCTGATTGTTCGCAGTCACTTCTATCCTGTCCATGCTTTGGGCCCGAGTCGAAGCTCAAGCTTTGCTCTATACGCCCTGGATCATCCTCGAGGGCCGACCGGCATCTGTTGACGAAACTAGACGAAAGCAGGCTCATCGCACCGTCTTACTTGATTATCCCGCCATGGGAAGCTTTAGAGCCATCGCAAAAGCCTTTCGGAGCCGTCACCACCTCGTTGCCGTCTCCGTTTCCGCCTCGCTGATTCTGCGTGCTCAAGTGCTTCTCTCGACGGGTGTGTTCCACACCGTCATTGAGGCGGATGGAACCAAGCTGCTCAAGGTCCGCGCCGGGATGTTGCACTCCATGGCCGCTCTGTTTTGCCTCCTCGGCGGCTTGCTTCTCCCCATGCTGTATCACTCGCCGTCCAAGCATGGCATCGCCGCCCGCGACCCCACGTCTCCGGCTGGCACTGCCGCTTTGCTCGCGAGCAGTCGCCATTTCCTCGCGCGCTTGAGCGGCACTGGTAGCGCTCCCATGGACGCTGTGGCCGCGAGACTCACGGGGTCGTGGTACACGACGGAGCTTCACCAGCCCGGACGCAAGGACGGCGACGGCGAGAGGTTCCAGCTGAAGCAGCTGAGCGGCGGCCTGCCCGTGACGGCGGGCAACGACGGGTCTGCTCAGTCTACCGAGTGGGTGGCCCAGTATCGCCCGTGGACGATAGGGGCCACTGCCCAGGTGGTGAGCGTGGCCGTGTGTGCTGTCCTGCTTGCTGGTCTCTGGGCCATTTATGCTCTGCGAGGGAGCGGGGATGGCCTCAAGGTGTCGGACTCGCTCTTCATCACATGGACCTTTGTGCCGACACTCATCTTTACTGCCGTCATGGTCCTCTGGAACCGCATCGACATTGATAACCGCCGACTGGCCCCCTTTTTGAAGCTGACGGTGAACAAGCACCGCTTCAAGGAGAGCCTGGGACTAACTTACATGAACGAGTTTGGCCTCGTGACGGTTGGAAAGGCCATGGGCCAGAAGGACTGGGGCGTGGTCTTTAAAAAGGCCATGGCCATGCTCGGCTGGATCATGCCCATCTTCACGGCAGGGTTGTTTGCCATTACTGAGATTGCCCAGACGGCCAACTTGCATCTCGAAACGGAGACGAAGTTTGTGTCAACTACAAAGTCGCTCAAGAGCGCTCTGGATTCTGACATTGTTGACCGCGTCCTCATCCGCACGACGCCCAGCTACCCGACCTGGACCTACGAGGACTTGGCATTCCCCGAACTGGCCCTCACGGACAAGGCGAGCGAGTGGCCGCTACCCAACACGGCGCTGACGGCAAAGGTGACGGCGCTGCAGGCTACTTTGGACTGCGAGACGCTCACGTTGACGGAAGGGGGCGGAGCGGATCTGGAGTGCGTGGCCATTGGCAGCTCCAGCTCGAAGAAGACGGCCATTTGCGCGAACTCGAGTTCCAACGTGGGACAGGTTGCTTCGTCGTGTTCGGGCTTGGTCAGCGACTATGCGCTCAACTTCATCTGGGGCGAGTGCAGCGATGACGGCACCATTTCGGTGATGCGATGTAACCAGTCCCTGGCATCGATCAACGTGTCGACGACATTTCACACAGAGGATCTCACGATAGATACCGATGCGATTCCCCTGGCCGATCCCTCGACGCAACAGGATACGGATATAGAAGTGGACATATCGACAACTTACATGGCCCTGAACGAGATGTTTGCCGACAATAGCACCCTCGAGGGGCTTGACGGCTTCTTCCGGACTCTGGTTCGTTCGCGACTCAACATGCGACTGGAGCGTCTCTTGGCGATTGAGAGGCAGAACGCGGTTGGCGAGAGCATTCGACTCCAGCACGGCATCATCGGGGCGCAGGCACTCAACAGCGACCTTGTTCGACGGACCATCTCGTCCAAGCTTCGAGCGCGTGACGGCGACCTGATTGACGCCACGGTTAACTACTACATTGCACGGTTGACGCAGGCACAGCTGCAGACGGTTGTGCTGGCCACGCTGCTCGCCGCCAGTTTAATCCTCGGGATTCTCGCCTTGAGAACGACTCATCGCGGGGCACCGCTGCCCAAGGACCCTTGCAGTATCGCGGCGCAGGCGAGTCTCCTGGCCGATTCGACGCTGTGGTGGCGATTACCCCCAGGGGCGGCGTGGATGGACGACGAAGATTTGGCACGATGTCTGCGGCGGAAGACGTTTAGGCTCGGGTGGCACAACGCGGCGGGCGGTCGGGCGTACGGCATCGGTATCGTGCAGGACGAGGGCAAGATGGCGAGACAGACGGCAGAGCTGGACACGTCACGGACGACCACGACCAACAGCGAGCTGTTGTCTGGGCGATATATCAGCATGGCACCGGGACTGTACTCGTATGGAGACATTCCGGTGGGCATGGTTGAGAAGGAGTGAGCGTTGTGTATGAGGAGGCTTGTTTTGTGATATTGCCGCAGGGCTTCATTTGGTATGCAAGGCGTTATGGATTGGGAGATGTCTGCATGGAAATGCGGCGGTGTTTTGTTGATTTGGATATGACTGGTCTGTACTGGATGGAGTACGGGCATTGGCATATCTACACGTAGTTACTGAGAAGTAATGCAGTTGGCGATGGATGACTTGTGTACGGATACAGAGTGCGAACTGAGTGAAGTGAAGTTGATGGCTGTTAGTTGAGCAATGAATTGCGCATGTGGAAAAGTGGGACCGGCTCATGGCATCGACCGGCCATGAGGAGAAGACTGAAGACTCCATCTCTTCACTATGATGAGTCAATAATCTCTCGTAGCTCCAACACATCTCTGGCCTCGCACACTCACTCTCCACGGCCAATTGGACCGAAAAACCATTCACAATGGCCTTCACCATGCACTCCCACTCGGGCCAGTTCTGCCCCGGACACGCAAAGGACCAACTCGAGGACATTCTCAAGCACGCCATCGCCATGGGTTTCAAGACGGTCGCCTTGACGGAGCACATGCCGCGGTACGAAGAGAGGGATTTGTATCCGGAGGAGGTAAATCATGTTCCCTATCCACTATCTATTGTTCTTGACATTGACAACCACAGCTCGACGACCCGGCAGCTTCCCTCGCCGCCCTGCCCCCCCGCCACGAAGCATACCTCCTCGAAGCCCAGCGGCTGCGAGCAGCCTACGCGTCGCAGGTCCACGTGCTGATTGGCTTCGAGGCCGAGTTCATCCGCGCGGAGTTTGCGTCCCGGGTTCTTTCGCTGGCGAGCGATCCGGCGGTGGACTTTTTCATCGGGAGCGTGCACCATGTTCACGGGGTGCCGATCGATTACGACAAGGAGATGTACGCGCGGGCTGTTGCGCTGAGCGGCGCGGGGGAAGAGGGGGAGGAGAGGGGGAGCGAGGAGAGCTTGTGGGAGGATTATTATGATTTGCAGAGGGATATGTTACTTGCGCTGAAGCCGAGAGTGGTAGGGCATTTTGATTTGATTCGTTTGATGAGCGGTGATCCGGGGAGGGATGTTAGGGAGTGGGAGGGGGTCTGGACGCGGGTGAAGAGGAATTTGGGGATTGTGAAGGACCAAGGGGGGTGGTTGGAGGTGAACAGCGCGGCGTTGAGGAAGGGGTTGGAGGAGCCGTATCCGGGGAGGACGGTTGCGGAGGAGTGGGTGGGGATGGGGGGGAGGTTTACGGTGTCGGATGATAGTCATGGGATTGGGCAGGTGGGCACGAATTATAAGGGGGCGGTTGGGTATTTGGCGGGGTTGGGGGTGAGGGAGGTTTGGACTTTGAGGAGGGAGGGGGGGGAGGTGAGGGAGGTTGAGGTTGGGTTGGGGGAGTTTAGGGAGGTTTTTGGGTAGGATGCCAATGAACTAGGATAGAAAGGGGGGGTTCAACTAGTCGGGGAGATGGGGGATAGATAGATGGACGGTTGGAAAGGGGATATATCTGGGTTAGAGGCCAAGGATGATAGAGACTACAGGTAGATCAAGGGGCAACATCAACATGGAACGCAGTTCAGACATCAGGAGAGTGAATTCGGCAGCTTGGATTAGAAGAAAAAGAATACCCCAAAGCGACACATTTTGTATCCCCGACATGAGACAGCCGATGTAAAAGAAGCATGAAAATAATAAGAATAAGAAGAACAAGAGAGAACCAAAGAATGGGTATCGTGCGACAGACTCGACCCAGTACTAGACAGCGGACCAGCAATCGCGAAAATACCAAAAAGGACGCCCGACGATCATACAAACTGATTACAACAATGTACACACCACAAACACCAAAAAAGAACAACGCCCCTGACCTTAATCTGCCGGACCAGCACCCCCCTGACCCGCAACCTCATCCTCCGGAGCCTGCTCCTGCGGACGAGGCGCAAACGGGATCCCGGCCGTGTACTGGAACAAGCCGCTCTTCTTGACCGGACTCGGCGTCTGGGCGGGCGTATTGGCCGACGGCGTCTGGGCGTTTGGCGGCATCCACTTCAGGGGCTCCTGCTGGGCAATGGCCACGGGAGCCGGACCTTCGGGTTGGTAGGCGATGAAGACGTCGGCGGGGCCGTCGCCCGGGTGCACCGAGACGGACGGGATGGGCGGCGAGCTAGTCGGGAGGGCCACGTGACGCGCGTCGGGAGCGCCAAAGGGGTCTTGGTCCTGGTAGGGCGTGGATATGCCGCTGGAGGAGACCGTCGTGGACACGCATTGCTTGGGGGATATGTCGCTCTCCTCCGTGTGAGCAGCGGTGCGAGGTTCCGGCGTGACGGATGTGGGCGCGGGGAGCTCCTTGGCCTTGTCTTGGGCTGCTGAGGAGACTGTGCCGGAAGCGGGGGCAGAGGATGTCCTCTGGACGGCGAGCTTTGCCTTTTCCCGGGCCTCCTTTTGCGTTTGCGTGATGAGGTTGATGCGGATCTTCTTCATGCCCGACGTGAGCTGGTCCATGTCGTCGCCGGGTTTGTCAGGCTGCGTCGCCTTGTCCGTTGCCTTGTCCGTTGCCCTGGCAGGCGACTTGCCCTTTGCGGCTGAAGATGCCGCCGGCCTCGAACCGCTGGGCGTGATTGTCGTCTTCTTGGGAGCTCGAGTGGCTTTAGGGACAGGTTCTTTTCTTGCCGTGGCTGTGCCAGTGGCCGGCGTTCGAGTCTTCTTCACCGTCAACGCCCCTCCCGAGGCCGCCCTAGGAGCCGTTGAGGGAGAAGCCTCACGAGCTGACGCCTCAGGTACAGTGGCAACACGGCCCGCAGGGTGCGATGGCGGCTCACGGGAAGCAAGAACCGTGGGCGCCTCGCTAAGACGTCGACCGCCTCTCCTTGCCGGGTGGCCATCTCCCTGAACAAAGTTAGATCCACGCGTTCCTGAATACCAAATCTATCCTTACCTTGTCAGCCGACAGCGGAGCAGCCACCGTCTTCCTACGACTCCTAGCTGCCCTGTCCTTGCTCGGTTCAGCCGGCGGCGGCGCTGGCTTTGCTCTGCGTTCGCGGAGCGCCATCCGAGACGTTGGCCGTTGAGCCGTCTGAGCCGGAGCCGGAGGGATGCCCATGAGAATCGAGTGCCGATCTCGTCTCGCCCGACTTGCCTCGGCATTTAGATCCTCGGGCTGGCAGCTGTCCGTCTGTCGATCCGAAGGAATGAGCAACTTGCTGAGTTCGTGCGCGGCCACAGACCACGGTACTGGCGGAGGAGGCGGCGACGTAGGTCTCGAGAGGTTCGACAGACTGCGTCTCATCCGAAGAGGTTCCACTACCTTAGCCGTGGAAGCATGCGTGGGTGAGAAGTAGGTCGGCGAGTTGATGCTTGCTTTCCTCACGGGAGTGGCAGCAGGGGGAGGAGCCACGAGTGCTTCAAGCTCGTCGAGCCTCGTGCTGGACCACCAGGTTGCATCGTACGTGTACTCCGAGTCCAGCGATGGTGCATCTTCTGTTTCCTCCTGCTCAGGCACGACGCCGATCCTCTGGCCCATCTCGTATCCAAGGCTACCGGTGGAATTGTTCATCTGATCCAAGCCCTGATCGCCAGCGAGACCGCTCAGGTGACTAAAGACACCCGATGAGATGGCTCTGTCGCTATATCCGCCCTCCATGACGCTGATGATTCGACCTTCGACGTGAAGTCCCTCCTCGGCCGCCAACTTGACGACGTCCTGGGCGATGCGGGCATAAAACTCGGTCGGCACGTTGACTTGGTGACGTTGCATTCCGGCGCTCTCCCACTCGCTGGCGTCAAAGCCGGCAGAAAAGAAAATGGCCGCCTTTGGGGGAAGATTGGCGAGCTTGAGCCGTTCCGCCTGGTTCTGCAAGTAGATTCGGACCTTGTCCAAAAGAGCAGTGTACTTTGTCTCGTAGAGCTGCCAAAAGTCCGCCTCCGTCTTCCATGACTGAAGATGGACATTCCAGACAGTCTGGCCGTGCGCGTTGTCGATGCAGATACTGGCGCTTCTAACCTTCTCCTCGTCACCTTGTTCACACGGGTACGAATTGATATCGTGCATGCTGAAATAGCCAATCGACGACTTTTTCCACGCCGCAGCATTCTTCGCGGCTGTGTTTGCCCGGCTGTTGTGTGCCCAGGCGATGGCCTGCGAGCCGTCGCCGTGATGCAGGTCAAAGTCGATGATGGCAGCGTGTGTAAGTCCATGGTTCAGAACAGCGTGCATGATTCCCACGTGAACGTTGTTGACCCAGCAGAAGCCCGAAGGATATGACGCAGAGCAATGATGGCCCGGTGGTCTCACAGCTACAAACGCTCTCTGAGGGCCAGACGTAAAGACTGTGTCGATGGCCTCGCATACAGCCCCGAGAGCGCCTTCCATGGCATCAAGCGATTCCGCGCAGAGATAGAGATCTCCCTCGTGGAACTTTGGCGGAGGGCCAGGAGTCTCCCTCTTCATCTCGGGCCTCTGCAGTTCTTTGCCTCCCATGGCAAGTTTCGATTCCGCCGCCTCGCACATCATCTTGAGTTCCTCCATCCACTTGGTCCCGTGCACATTGGTGACGGCTGGTGACAGGAGAGGCATCTTCCGAGTTGTCTTCTGAATTCGGAAAGGAATGGTAGGGAGATCGAGCACATCGAGCTTGGGGTGAATAGGATGCGTGCCATCGCAGTGGCGCCCACCGAGGCGCACATATGCCGAAGAGACGCCCACAACGGCGGCCTTGACTCGTTCCGGACGTTCAACTATGGTGCTAAGGGCGGCGCGGGAGGTACGAGGCCGAGAGAAGCGGTGTCCATACACAGAATCGTGAATAACCACGATTGTTTGAGGCTGACGGGTAGCAACCGGTCCATGGTGCGCCTCCAGCTCGGCCTTGAAGAAGTCGTTGGCGATGGACTTGGCCGTTGGACGAGGCTTCTCTGGGATGGGCGGGGTGGTTAAAGGCGATCCCTTTGCGGAGGGCGACATGATGTTCGCGGCGCTCGCCCGACGAGTCGGAGTACCGGATCCGGCGCCGTTGGACGAGCGCAGCGAATTCATCGACGCCTTCCGAAGAAGGGTCGGCGTGGCGGAGCGTGAATCTCGTCCATTGGACGGGCTACGGGATGCGCGACGGCCAGTGCTCCGGAACGGCGTGGTCGGCTCGGAGAGGTGAGACGCGCTCGGGTGGCCGGGAGAGGTAGAGATGGAGAGGTTGTTGAGGGAGCGGGTCAGGTCGTCGTCGGCGGTTGTTTTGTTTACGGACGACTGTCGCCGCAGGGGCAACGGCCTCGACGGAGATGCCATGAGCTATCGTCGTCAACTCATGAGACAAGGCAGCGGGGCCAGAGAGAAATCGAGTTCGGGGCGACGGAGCAACGGCTGCCGGCCTGCTTTGGCAAATTTGCGCACTTGGATGAATGTGGGATAATATCGTGACGTCGTTTTCGATGCCGAAGCACAACCACACGGATACTGTCACGCCCCTCCATCCCGGTCGGCACTTGCGAGCCCCTGATCGCGTCGCCTGTTGAGCGCGTCGTGACGTGTCCTCACGTGACCCCGTACACAAACCCCAGTTTTTCAGGGTTTCGAGGAAAATGACGTCGTTTTGGCAGATTCGATGCCTGAATGTCGAGGCAGAGAGGCACCAACTGCAACGGGAAGGAGGGCTGGAAATTACCGACAAGGCCATCCATCCCATCTTGTTGCGACCATAACCTTACGCTTAAATTAGTCGGCTCTCCGAATCTCGGAATTCGTACTTTATTTCTCTTCTAGCGCTTCGGTCTCGCATCAGGGCGACGCTGATGAGTGACATCGGAACCTGGTCACAAATTGTTTCTGTTGAGATGATCTTGTTTCCCCGTCATTTGATCACTCGTGGGCACGTCCTACCGAAAGGACCCGAAAGGTAAATTGCCGCAATTGATGAACCAACGGAAGGATTCATCAATAAATGAATAAAACATCAGAGCGTCGTCAATTTGGCAGTCATTCGGTTTGCGGATGCCGGAGATGTACGCATTCCAGAGCGGGGGGGCTTGGCTGCTCCACGATGGCTGGCTTGACTCAGGTTGAAGGCCAAACGGTCGACTCATCAGCCATTCTGTATCGTTCTGAATCACTGCTGGACAGATTCTAAGGGAGTGGTCAACGGGAAGAATCGCCAAAGTCAGCCTGAGGGAATACATGGACGCATACCATCCATGAGCGCGCATCAGTCCTGCGTTGAGACGACTGACTGACAACTAGGAAGAAGCCTGGACTCAGCTGCAGGGGCAAGGATCTCCCGCCTCTCAGAATCAGGGCCAGGCCGAGCTGCGACTCAACCGAACCGGAACTCCGTCTCTCTCGTCGCTGCTGGGAGGCCCTAATTATATGCCAAGGTCACCATCAGACTCAGGTCCAGGCCCTCCATCCCCTGAAGGTCCAGAGGCGAGAAGACCTCATCCCACCCACCGCCTGGTGAGTTGGCGACCCTTTGCAGGAGGCGGGGGTCGTCTCTTCTCGTTGCTGGTGGCCGCTTGGCCTTGTTGCCACGGCCCTGATGCCATGCCACGCCCACCATCTTCTTCCCCGCCAGCTAATACGGATAAGGCTGTCTCGACCAAGTGGAGGGCCGCCCAGTGGGCTAGTCTCTCCGAGGACTCCGCGTTTCCGCCCTGACAGGCAGACGGACGGACGACTTGAAAGGGCTTTGCATTCCTGCCTCCCCCTTGGCTGCCGCCATGTGGCTGCTCAGTTTTTCACAGGAACCAGGGAATTCCTAGGTGGCGTTCAGGTATCGAACAGGGTGAGGGGCGTTTCTGTTTCGAAAGAAGAGAGTGTTTGGTGCTGATGGTGAAGTTGAATCGAGCACGGGAGAAACTCCCTTGTCGATAATATGGGTCACAGAATCGAGAGAAACCTCAAATCTTGGCGGGTCGACGGGGCTGTGAAGCTGGGCGCCCGACCACCAAGGTATCCCTATCCGTACATATCGACAATGACGGTGAGTCGAGCAAGGCTCACAGACAGACATGCAGCTTTACCACTCATACTGTACGAACAAGTGTGCACAACTGCGACTTCTGATAGGGTCTTGCCTGCGTTGTGGCTTACGGGGGACCTGCAGCGGAAGGGTCTCTTGGCTGACTCTCGGTGGTACAGATCGAAGCACCAAGACAGCATTGACGAACGGCGACTCATTTCGGACACGGAGTTCGGGTCTAGCTGACCCTTCAATTATCCCAACCTCTTGGCTGCTGCTCGCTTCGGTTTAGGCCCGCACGCTTGTTGATGCCCTCCAAGCTCGAAAGGACTTGAAAGGGGGTGTGGATGGAGCCCAAAAGGGCGACATGACCTCAGCCGCACCATACCAAGACTCGTGATTGGTCGGTTTGCATCGACTCTGCGTTGCGGGTGAGCTACAAGCTTGCTTAATGCCTCCTCGGCCCTGGAGAGCTGTCTAGCGGCCCCGATGAGCCGGCCCTTACTCACGGAGGAGGAGAGAAGTTGATGGGGGACCATCCAATGCGTCCGCCCATTGGGGGACCCGAATCATGGCGTCGTTTGCCGGCAGCTGTTTGATGCTGCCGCGAGGGAGCTGCAGCTGTTTATTTTTTTTTTTTT
>JAMQMW010001901.1:29105-41554 GCA_024115155.1 Thelonectria blattea
GCCACATCCCTCAAGTCCAATCCCCTCACAGTCGTCCCAACCAGACAACTCCGTCCTCACAATGAAGGGTGCAATCCTCTCCTCCGTCGTCTCTGCCAGCGTTGTTGCTGCGCAGGTGACCAACGGCCCTATTCAGCCCGAGGTCTTCAACGTCGCCGCTGTCAACATCAACGATCCCGAGTACACCACCTGCTCCGTCGTCGCCGACTACGTTGGCGGATGTGTCACCTCTCTCGGCGGCACTGAAGCCCTGGCTACCGCCGATACCAACGACCTATTGTCTTGCGCTTGCTGCGTTTCCGCTACCCCCGTCTACCAGCTTTACTCGGCTTGCTCGTCGTATCTCTCCGACGAGGGCGGTGCCACTTACAGCGATTCCTACTCTGGTGAGTGAAGACTTGACCAACAACTTACAAGTATTCGCGCTAACATGCAAACTTCACAGCCTATAGCGTTCTCTACAGCGCTTGCGGTGCTGCTGACATCTGTGGGGGTTCCGATTCGTTTGCGACTGACACTTCAGTCAGCGAGATCGCGACCGAGACCTCAGAGTCGGATTTCTTCGCCACCACCACCAGCGCTAGCGTCCAGACCTATGCCACCGCCTGCGAGGACATGATTGCCATCTACACCTCTTGCACCAACAAGATCGACGACTTCAGCGCTCTCCCTAACAAGGACCAGGCTTCATGCTTCTGGTAAGTCGACTGAATTGCCCCTGCGCAACTGGTCGCGACTACGATGAGAAGCTCATTGAACTAACCTTAATATAGTTGCCGAACTCGCGGTGGTTCCCTCAGCTGGACCGACGAGTTGGACAAGTATGCTACCACTTGCGCCAACTGGGCCAAGACTGGCGAGCCTGAGACTGCTTACTCTGGTATGTCCTTTTCGCCCTCTCATTGAGACGTGCAATGGGTTCACTAACACTCCTTCCACAGTCGCCATGACGTTCGAGACCTTCTGCGAGCGCTTCAGCGACGTCTGCGAGGGCTCCGCCACCCTCACCGCCGCCAACGACGAGTCGACCATCACCAGCTCCTCGGAGCCGACCGACGACTCCTCCAACAGCAACCCCAACACCGAGCCCGTCACCGTCACCGTCCCCCAGGCCACCAAGACGGGCTCCAGCGACAGCGACGGCGCCGCCGCCTCCGTTCGCGTCGGCGTCTGCGGCACGCTCTTCGCTGCTTTCCTCGCCGTGGCTATGGCTTTGTAAAAGGGCTCGTTTTGGTCGCGGCTGGACGTAATTGGATGGCGAAACTTGGAGACGACTTTTTGTTTCTTTCGGAATAATGATGTTGGACGTTATGCCCTGTTAATGATTGCTCGGGATGTTTAATGAAGTCAATTGTCATCTGGAAACAAAGCGGACTGTTCGGGCGTATTATCGGCAAAAACCGACCTGTACATAGAAATATACAATGATATCCCACAACCTGAGACGTGTTGAGCAGATGTAATTATATGACGGAAGGTATTTTTGTTTTACTTCTCTTTTAACTCTCTATTCCATCAAGTCTATGCCAACACCCTTCAGCGCACCAACAGCCCATTCTGGATAATCCGCCTTGTTTGGATACAGCCCGGCAAAGAACCCCCGCACGTACGCGGGGAACCGATCCTCGACGACGGACTCGCGGATCTCGCGCATGAGGTTGAGCTGGTACCAGACGTTGTGGATAGTCAACAGATGCGCGGCGACCGTCTCCTTGCTGGCGTTGTGGTGCACAAAGGCGCGACCGATGCCCATGCCGCCGTCCTCCCGGGACCGGCAGCATGCGCAGCCACAGCCCTCCTCAATAGGCCCAAAGTCGTCGGCGTGCTTCTTGTTGCGGATATTGAGCATGCCCGTCTTCGTGATTGCGTTTCCGAAGCGCGCCGTGCGCGTGGGCCAGACGCAGTCGAACATGTCGGCCCCCAGGGCGACGCTGACGACCAGGTCCTCGGGGTACCCGATGCCCATGACGTATCGCGGCTTGAGATCCGGGAGGAGCGCGGTGCATGCCTCGACGACGCGGCAGTAGTCGACTTTTGCCTCGCCGCCGCTGAGCCCGCCGATGGCGATGCCGGGGGTGTCGCGGGCGATCATTTCGGCGCAGCACTCGCGGCGCATGTCGAGGTCGAGGCCGCCTTGGACGATGCAGAAGAGGTTCTGGCGGTGCGGGTTCTTGTGCGCCGCGATGCACCGGTCGAGCCAGCGGACGGAGCGCTCCATGGCCTCGCGCATGCGGGCCTTGTCGGGGGACGTGGTGACGAGCACGTCGTCGAGCTGCATCATGATGTCGCTGCCGATGCTGTTCTGGAGGGACATGGAGTGCTCGGGGGTGAGGAGCATGGGTGACCCGTCGTGGGGGCTCAGGAACTCGACGCCTTGTTCGGTGATGGTTGCGAGCTTGAGCAGACTGACCATTTGGAACCTGATGAGTTGAGTTAGCGGAGCCTCTGGCCTGTGAGAAGGGGAAACTATACCCTCCGCTGTCAGTTAGGATATTGTGATCCCATCCTTGTAACTTGTGCGCCCCGCCAATAGCGTCAAGCACTTCTTGCCCAGGTTTTAGTCCAAGGTGATATGTGTTGTTCAGGCACAACCGACAGCCCGTCTCTTCCAACTGCTCAGGCGTAAGACCTTTTAGTGAAGCCTGGGTTGCCACAGGCATGAACATTGGGAGTTGAACGGGTCCATGAGGCAGAGTTAATATGGACGCACGAGCTCTTGTCGTCTACCTTGGAATGGTACATGTCAGAATTGTCATGATGATATAGCAAGCTGGTGTTGAAGGACGATGAGTAAGACTCACAGAGCATTTAGCCACCAACTCAAAGGTCAGAGCCGGGGCCGAGTAGATATTTGAGGAAGTCGCCATCCTCCTGACAGCTTGCATTTCCCGTAGCAAGGTAAAAGAGAGAAAAGAAGAAGAACTGCTCGACCACTCGAGACTGTTTGCAAAACTCTTGTCGTTCCCAAGATTCACAAGTGAGAGATGGAAGTAGACAATTTCGGTGGGCCTCAAGCTGCCACTATCGATAAGACATCCCAGATGCATGTCGGGCCAATTGAGCCAATGAAACGCAATCGGGTCATCACCGGCAGATCCCGCTCGAGCTCTGGTCAGCGAATTTTCGTCGTCAATCAGCTCGAGACAACGACATCGACGACGCCGTTCAGCAATTGAGCTCTGCAACACCTCTCAAAGTCGCCATGGCGGCCTCACACGTGTCGCCCGGAGGGGCACTCTTGAGATCCTCACGCCTATTCTCGGTCCCCAAGCCCCTGCGAGACCCCGCGCCGAGGAGCAACTCCGTCGCCGAGTTCAAGTCCCCGACCATGACGAGACAATCCCCTCAGTACCAGTCCATCACCTCCCCCCTCTCCTCCCGCGAGAAGGGCGACTGGGGCTTCAAGCGCGCCTTCCCCCTCAAGTCCACCATGACCTCGTCCACGCCCTTGATCCGAGTCAAGCAGGTCGACTCCATCGAGAGCATCACCGACTTCCACTCCGCCGCCGACCACACCTTGTCGCTCGAAAAGTTCCAGGAGCTCAAGATCGCGCCCACCATTCCAATCTTTTCCCATCGAGGGTCGCAAAACCTTGGCACCAACGTGGCGCGCAAGTCCGTCTTTGAAGAGGACATGGACTTCATACACTCTGTCGAGGGCAAGGATGACAACAACCGATGGAAGTTTTCCGGTCCTTGGTTGGCCAAGATGACGGAGGGAGAGTTCCTCGAATACCTAAAGAAGGAGGTTCGACCTCGACGCGCAGAGTTCCGCGAAGTCCTCAAAAAGCAACTCGTCAAGAACAAGAATGAGAACCTGGCTGCACTCGCCAGGGAAAAGGGTCGCACTCCTATGACCCCCGTCGAGGGTTTGGCCTTGGATGAAAACGAGCTCTCGGACTATGTGCGATCCCTGCGAAATGATCGAGCCACCCTCTACAGGCTGGTGTCCAAGTTTCTGGACCTTGCCCCTCTCGGCCAACCCGTGGGCATCATCAATACCTTTTTAAGAACGAACACTGTGAAGGAAAGCCCCTACGGAAAGACCGGTCCTCCTCCTTGCCATCCTTCAGCCGGCATCGGATACTTGAGGACGAACGCCTACATGGAGAACCACCCTGTTTACGGACCTCAGAAACGACACACGCCCGTCATGGCCCGAGTCGTGGCGCCGCGACAGGGCCCGGCTGCTGCCAAGCTTGGTGTCGGCGGTTTCGTTGCCGATGCGCCAATTGGCGACACCGACTTCAACCAGAGGCCTGGTGTCAAAGTCAACCAGCACAAGAGAATGCTCGCCGGCATCTCCCACTTGGACACCGTCACCTACGGTGGCGCCAAGGCACACGTCGAACCCTTCGCCGCGAGCGTTGATCCCAGCGGCAAGGTGGTGCTGACGCTTCGAGGCGCTTCTCCCGAGTCCCAGCTCATCGCCAAGGAAGCCAAGGGCAATGGGGCAGTCTACAATGACAAGCCATCGCCTCCGATTCGAGTGCCGCAGGCTCTCCCAGTCCCAGAAGCCGCAGAGGCCGACCCCTGGAGATTGGATGAAGTCGTTGATGAGATTGCTCCTGAGACTGAGACTCCTCCTTATGATGATTCTCCTCCGGAAAATGTGCTGTAGGCAACAATCGCCTTGTTTGGCGAGGATGAGGCTGCGTTCGAGTTGACAAGAAGAGACTTGGGCGCACTCTGTGTTGGCAGCATCTATCTCCGTGTACGAAGCAATTATGTACCAACCTGTAAAGTAGAATTGAAATATGTATTGGGTCAAGACCTGCCTAAGTCGAAAACCTTGCCTTTTTCAGCTTGTATTCTCCCTCTTTTCTGATCTTCCAGTCACTACTACGTATTCGTATCTCAAATCCAGCCGCTCGCTGATTGGTCAATCGCATCAACCTCGAGTTGGGCGTCGAGGGTGGGTCAAGGAAGCCTCCCACGTGACTAGTCAGCTGAGGAAATTTTGCGAGCCCTAACGATTAGCCCCCACCACTCAACACCAAATTTCTTGACTTTGGCGCATTTTCCCGTTAGATACCTCGAGCGACTCCAACACAACCCATCACCCAACGATCACCAGTCCAATACCGCCAAAATGGGTCGCGTCCGCACCAAGACCGTGAAGAAGTCCGCCAAGGTCATCATTGAGCGATACTACCCCAAGCTCACCCTCGACTTCGAGACCAACAAGCGCATCTGCGATGAGATTGCCATCATCGCCTCCAAGCGCCTGCGCAACAAGGTTAGCAGCGACCCCGATGCGAAATAGCAGAAATATTCTCGACGGAAGACCAGTGAACTGACCAGGGACGGATTTGCAGATTGCTGGTTACACCACCCATCTCATGAAGCGTATCCAGCGTGGTCCCGTCCGCGGCATCTCCTTCAAGCTTCAGGAGGAGGAGCGTGAGCGCAAGGATCAGTACGTTCCCGAGGTCTCCGCCCTCGACTTCACTCAGAACGAGAGCGGCCAGCTCGACGTCGACGGCGAGACCAAGGACCTCCTCAAGCACCTCGGCGTACGTCCCACCCACGAATCTCAGGCCGAACCGCACAAGACTGACATGAATCTTAGTTCGACTCCATCCCCGTCAACGTTGTCCAGGTCTCTCAGAACCAGGTGCCCGAGCGTGGCCAGCGACGATACGGCGACCGCCGCCGCGATTAAAAAAACGACTTTGGGAATATGGGGTGTACGGCATTTTACAGGGTTTTTTGCTGCTTGGCGTCTTAGGACAGTGAGTGCATAGGTCTCAAAGAAAGATCTTCAAACCCCCCAAGGTGTCGCCGATTCTCTCAGATTTCTCTGGAGATGACGCTTGATCGCCAAGTTACCTCTCTCTTCTGCTGTGAACGTGACCTTGTGTGGACACGGCCAGTCTGAAGCTCTCGAGAGTGAACATTCTGTGCCCATCCACGTCACCTCTACCTGCAGAGCGGCTGTCCTGCTGTCATTCTGTTCCTTTGTTGGGTATATGTGTCTATCTCCTTTTGTGATCCTCCGCTTCAATCCTGCCAACGCCAGATGTTATGCTCTTACACGTCAAGTCCGTTTATTATTAATTTCCCGTCGTACTATCCGGGTTCAAGTTGAGCTTCGTCTTGAAGCCCTCGACCATCAAATGCTCGTTGTCGTCGGAGTCTGGCGCGTTAATAGTTGGGACGGGAGCCTTGACATCCTTCTCCTTCAGCGTCACCAGGACCTTGTCTGGTTGTATTGGTTCCCCGCGCTCCAGTGCCAGGGCGGCGTTGTCTCGCGCAGCCTGTC
The DNA here is from genome assembly GCA_024115155.1 of Thelonectria blattea. Taxonomy (NCBI): domain Eukaryota; kingdom Fungi; phylum Ascomycota; class Sordariomycetes; order Hypocreales; family Nectriaceae; genus Thelonectria; species Thelonectria blattea. Next base: position 35,371 of record JAMQMW010001901.1, read on the forward strand.
GCTGATCCTCGAGCTTCAAGTCGCCCAGTTTTCGGGCAGTGCGATCGGCCTCCGTCTCCGTAGACTTGTCCTCGTCCATGAGTTCGATCTTGATGGAAGGAATGCCGGCACGTTCCCAGGCCGCCGTCTCATTCAGCTGCACCTTGACGTACATTGCCAACCGGGCGCACTTTTGCGAGCACCACATCTCGATGTCCTTCCTCTTGACGATTTCACCGCTGGCGGTGAATGTCCACTCGCCACCGGGGCCCGTATTCCGCCGCGGCTTCGGGCACAGCGTGTATCCGCAGAGGCCGTTGGCGTTGCGCTCAACGATGAGGTCGTCGTAGTCGGAAGGTTGGAAGAGGCGGATGTGGGTTTTTAAGTCGGCGACATCGGAAGGCGCAGGCTGGGTGGCGCTATAGCTTGGTCCTCGCTCGAGGGGGTATTCGGAAAGGAGAATGAGGCTGTCAAGGATCTCGGCCTCGAGGTCTTTGCGATGCTGAATAATCCTGGCGTGCTGGAGGGCGATTTCCCTTGGGTCGACGGCGGGTTGACGCTCGGCTGGTTTCTTGAGGATGCTCTTGGCTGGCTGATTGGGATTCGGCGCCATGGCTGGTACGAAAAAATGGCTTCGGCTGAAATTGAGTAGTCGAATGTCAGGTGCTGGTGGAGGGGAGAAGATGCGGCTCGAGTTCTGAGATGCAGTTGGAAAAGAAATGCCCCGCCGCCACAAGCTCGGTGACGATGCGCAGGCACCACAAACGCGGCAACGGGCGCGTTAAAGTGCAAGGGGCGAGCCACACGACGAATAAAACGGATGTGCGTCGAGCCACACTGTGGCGCACCGTTCAACACGGGGACATCAACGGGCCATCAAAGGGCTTGAGCTGTGTTTCCAAACGGACCCGAGTGTTTGAGGGGATGTTGGTAGGGCCAGCGATCATTCGGCGAAGGATGCTGCTTCCTTGAGAAGGGCGCAGTTCACAGCCCGGAAGTCCGGGGTTGTTGGATGACAGAGTGACTGAGGTGCATGGGTGGATGATACGTTTAGAGTTGAGTAAGAGAACAGTTTGCCTGGCACATGTGTGAATGGGCAGCATGGTCTTAGACGATACCTTATGTTTAAAGCATCTTTACTTCATACAGTGCTTCTGACAGTAAACTGAATCACATACCCAAGAAATGCATAGGCTCTAAATGAGATGAAACAAAGCAACCCTGCAGAAGCCGTTATGCCTCAGCATGTGAAGCAAACCCTTACCGAACTTCTTAATGCTCGACCCTGTATTTTAAGGTGGGAGCGGCACCTCCCCAGATCTGGCCGAGTTTCGTGTCGGGTCTCTGGACTCTTCCAAATCCCGGGGGCAACGACCGACCACGAGATTACATGGAAGGCACGGAAGGCAGCTTCCCAACTACCTTACCTAACAAGCACGACCACAGCAACGACCTCGAAGGTCTACTGACCTATTAAGGCGAAACACGACATCGAGCACAACATGGGCAAACAAATGGACCCTCTCCAGCTCCCAGATACACTATCCTAACATCGCAATTACTCCCTCGTCCTCCTGCCCGCCTCTCGGATAGCCTGCCTAAACTACGACCTTGTCTCCATCCATTGGAACCGGTTGCCTGCCCGAGCGACATCTTTGTGGACCAGTCCTCGGTCGGTAGGCACCAGACCAGCTTTCTCTCTCTCCGTCCCGCGCTTCCCGAAATACGGCACGAAAGGCAGGCAACTGGAAGCCAACCAAATAAGTGGTGTGGTGCATGTACAGTACATAGTATTCTGCGAATTACACCTACTTATTTTAGCTGGCCGTGGGATGGAGTGACAGAGTTGCTCAAAGCGCTGACGTCGACGCACCCACGCCTTCGCTGGACGATCCGCTAAACCACAGTCACAGCCTCCTTTCGCCTCCGCGGCCTTCTCTTGTCCTCCTTTGCAATTTCTTTCCTCCAACCCACCTAATGAGGCGCGCTGCTTGAAAACCTCGGCCTCGCGATAACTACGAATACATACAAAACAACGCCTTCAACGCTCTACCCTCCTCCGTCATCTAAACTGCCTGCTTCTTCTCCCCCGCCGCCTCCCACCCTCCGCCCTGTCTCATCCGACGGGCTGACGAAGCCCCTGTCGTGCCCCACACGCAGCCCAAGCAAGCGAGCGAGCTGTTCGACCTCCTCCACCTCCGGCCAAGCCAAACGCCCGAGCAGCTTCAATCCCGCCTCGGGCAGACTGGTCCTGCAACAAAGCTTCCCCTCCAACGCCCTCGCGTTCCTATACACTTCACCATGGCGGCGTTCAGGGTCAAGGCCCTCTACGACTACTCGTCGCCTCACGAGGACGACCTCAACTTCCCCAACGGCCAAATCATCACCGTGACCGACCAAGAGGATGCCGACTGGTACGGCGGGGAATACCTCGATGACGATGGCGTCAAGCACGAGGGCATCTTCCCCCGCAACTTTGTCGAAAAGTTCGAGCCTACCGCTCCCCCGAGGCCATCTCGCTCGCGTCCCAAGAAGGAGCCCGAGCCTGCTGAAGAAGTCGCTGCTCCTCCCCCACCGCCACCTGCGCAACAACAAGCCCCTCCTGTCCCCAAGTTCGAGCCCGAGCCCGAGCCCGAGGCTGAGGAAGTCGATGAACCTGTCCAGAAGCGTGTCGTTCACGAGCCGGTAGCTCCGGCAGCTCCGGAACCCGCGTCGTCGAAGCCCGTCGAGTCCGTCCCTGCTCCCGCACCTCCTCCTACCGTTCCCAAGACGGTCGAAGCCCCTGCCTTCGTCCCAGTTCCCGCTCCTGCCCCCGCCGCAGCGCCCAGCCAACCTCCAAAGTCCAAGCCTGGTCCTCCTCCCGTCTCCGAGAAACCTACAAGAAATTCCTTCAAGGACCGCATTGCGGCGTTTAATAAACCTGCTGCGCCGCCAATTGCTCCTTTCAAGCCGAGTGGTCTGAGCGGGTCTGGCGGCGGTAATTTCATACGGAAGCCGTTCGTCGCACCTCCGCCCAGTCGCCATGCCTACGTGCCTACTGCTCAGCAGGCCCCTACCGCCAAGATCTACCGACGTGATGAGGACCCAGAAATCAAGGAGAGGGAGGTCGAGGTACAGGGTCAAGCGGAGCGCGCCGGCCTGGTGCCGGCCGAGGCGACGGAGGGCGACGCCGACCAACCGAAGCCTACCAGCCTCAAAGAGCGCATTGCTTTGTTGCAGAAGCAGCAGCTCGAGCAGGCCCAACGACACGCCGATGCTGCCGTCAAGAAGGAGAAGCCCAAGCGACCCCAGAAGAAACGAGAGAGCATTGGTCACGCCGAGGCTTTGGGTGAGGTTGAAGGGACCTCTCCGCCTCAGCCGTCGATTTTGGAGCGTCGCAGCACCGAGGAATCGGGCGGCAGAACCTCAACGGACGAGCCTAGACCGAACCGCGCGCCTCCGGTTCGTCGGAAAATGTCAAAGGGTCCCGCGGTGGACCCGGTTCACGATGGTAATGAGGCGGACATGTCTGGAGCTGGCGACACTACCGAGGGCAATGACGACCTGACCGAGCGAGACGATAGCGATGCCGTCTCTCGACGAGCATCCAGGGTGCCTACACTACCCATACAGCCCATGGCAGCTGCTGCTGCCCCGCCCAAGGATGATAGTGACGAGGAGGTAGCGCAGGAAGAGGAGGAAGACGACGTTGACCCTGAAGTCAAGCGCAAGGAAGAGCTCAGGGCGAGAATGGCAAAGATGAGCGGTGGCATGGGTTTCCACGGCATGTTTGGTGCACCAATGCCTGGCCCGCCACCAAAGAAAAAGAAGGCTCCCAAGGCAGAGGCTGCTTATGAGGAAGAAGAGGTTGAGGAGGCGTCTCCTTCGACCCGAGCTGCTCCCCCCATCCCTACCATGATGGCTCTTCCCGGTATGGGCGGTGCCAGGAAGTCTGAGGAGACGCCTCGACCGGACCACGAGTCTGAGCATAGTACTCGTGCTCCTCCACCCCCTATTCCCTCGCTGCCGCCTCGTGCGGTTGAAGACGACGACGAAGAGGAGGAGGACGATGCACCCACACCTGCTCCAACAGGTCCTCCAGCACGTAAGTCAAGCAACGCCTACGGGCGAGATTCGCAAACTGACAGGCAACCCCTAGTTCCTACGAGAGACATTGCACCCCCTCCTCCAGTCCCTGGTGGTCGTCCAGCAGTACCTCCTGTCCCTCCTGCCGAGTGTAAGCAATAACCCCGTCATGAAGATGCAGCATCACTAACCCGGGATAGCCCGACCGCCGCCTCCACCCCCTACTGATATCAAGTCCCAAACCGAGGGTTCCGAGTCTGATGACGAGCTCTCGGGCCGGGATCGGTCTGACGATAGTGCCGCTGAGCATCCTTCGGCGGCCATCAGATCCCCCCCAATGCCGCCTCTTCCCGCGCAACCCCCTCACCTCCCCGCGAGATCCCCGCCCATGTCTCCAAACCTAGAAGAGTTGAGTCCAGCATCGCCCGTCGCCAACAAGCGTAATAGTCGTCCTCCACCTCCTATCCCTGGTGTACCGGTGCTTCCTCCCGCTCAGAACCGACCGCCTCCGCCTCCGCCGCCAGGAGGACTCCGTCGGCAGTCCACGGCAGACACGCAAGTTCCAACTCCGTCAAGGCCACCGCAGGCCGGGGAGGAGGAGGATGCCGAGGTCACCGAGTACGAAGGGGACTACGATACCGATATCGCCTCATCCGTACCCCATAAGGATGCCCTAAAAGCACACGCCCGAGATTCGAGTCTCGAAGATAACTCGCTTCAATCCCCTGTTACAGATGCCCCTCCTACTCTGCCTCCTCCTATTCCTACGGCCGCGGCCCCCAGAGCCGTTCCGCCTCCTATTCCCTCCCAGCCTCCTCCCTCGGACACACGACGATCTGTCGACGTGCCTCGCGTAGCTCCTCCTCCTCCTCCTCCGCCACCTACAAACATTGTTATCCCTCAGTCCGACGATTATGATCCCTACAATTACTCAGGTACTACGCCCGGGGGCTACACGCACCGGACCCCCAAGATCGAGGAGGAGGCTGTTTTCCCTGGATCCCCTTCCATGTCGCAGCCAGACAGGAGGGCCCCTCCTCCCACGACACCCGCCGGTCGAACTCGACAATCACTTGACGTGTCGAGGCCCAGCAGACTCTCTGTAGATATGCACCGGCCTTCCATGTCGATGGAATCCGGTTTTATCGCCAGGGACCTCGACCTGGCTGTCCAGAGCGGTTGGTGGAAGCAACCAAACCAAGTGCCTCCCGTTCTCCAAGGACGCAAAGACATCTTCTTCGAGTCGGATGAGTCAACAAGCACGAACGGCGGGCAGAAGACAACCATCACGCGGGATCTCCTTGTCTTGTACCAGGATTACTCCCAAACCTTCCTGACGGTTCGATACGACCCTTACGACCCCTCCGACGTGGACCTCGAGCAGCGTCACGAGCCGCCGCCCCGTCTCCTGCGACAAGACGAGATGGAGGAGTACTACGAGCGATTCGGCCGACCCATCTCGGAAGCCGTGGCGGCCAAGAAGGACTCGGTCGTGGCCGACGGCACGCCTCAAGGCCTCATCTTTGAACTCCTCCGCCCCTTCAAGGACGCCCTCGCGCCCGTCGGCACCCGGGCCTACGGCGCGCTCGTCTACTCCAACATGGCCAACGCGTCGACGCAGCTCAACGACATGATCCGTCCCGGCGACATCCTCACCATCCGCAACGCCCGCTTCCAGGGCAAGCACGGCCCGATGCACGCAAAGTACTCCATGGAGGTGGGCAAGCCCGACCACGTGGCCGTCGTGGCCGAGTGGGACGGCACCAAGAAGAAGGTGCGCGCGTGGGAGCAGGGCCGCGAGAGCAAGAAGGTCAAAGTCGAGAGCTTCAAGCTCGACGACCTGCGCAGCGGAGAGGTCAAGATCTGGCGCGTCATGCCCCGGAGCTGGGTGGGCTGGAACAGCCAGTCCTAGTTTGGCTGCGCGGGCCATGCCGGCAGCAGCAGCTTGGTGGGCATGGTGTCGTGGATTTACTCGCCGGCGGGGGGTGCCGGGTGTGAGTGCGATGGAGGCGGGAGAGGATGGAGGTGGAAGGGTGGGTAGGGAAAGAGAAAGGAGTATGGGGGTGGCAGGGGAGGGCATTTAGCTACAAGCAGTTCGATTCAGTAGGTTATGTTATTGATCGATATGTTTTTTTTTTTT
>JAMQMW010001901.1:41634-87055 GCA_024115155.1 Thelonectria blattea
GGCATTCGACTTACCCTACACATTCCGGCGTTGGGAGCGACCGCAAAAACGGTTCGGCCCGAGACTTCGCAACCACGAAACACAAAATTACTCATCTTCTCCTTATGCAGCCCGCCCTCACCTCTTTAACTGATCGACGGGATCTTCGACGGTCAAGACAACAGCAAATATGCCGTCTCGGCCGAGTGACGTCGGCGCGCACGCGACTACGTGCATCAAACTTCCTTGCGGACCCCGTCGAGATCATCGGGGGACAAGCAATCTACCTGTCAACTGGCGAACAACTACCAGCGCGTGTAGATGGCGAGGACTAAAAGAGCAGAGACATGTCTGTCTGGTGGGTGGCATAATTACGTGGTAGACAGTGGAATGATGCCTGGAAGTCGCGGTGAGGAGGAGAATGAGACGACTAGCGAAAAGGCATTGGATGAGAGGATCAGCAAGTCATGGGGTGCAAGGCAAAAGACCAGAGAGAGAAATAAAAAAATAAACCTGGCCCAAGCCCAGCTCCAGCTCGTTGGACAGCGAGGCCGTCTCGTGACTCCTGGCAGGTTGAGGTGGGACGAGTCGACATGTGAAGTCAGCTCACTCAACCGGGAGCTCGAGACATGGCGATATTTGTTACCATTTGCTCGGTTCGGCACAGGAGGGCCCCAAACTAGCAAGTATTTTCCATGCGGTCATATATTGCTCGACTCCAAATCGTGGAGCCCCAAAGCTCCAGGCGGCAGGCAATGGCTGCGGTGGCAAAGGATTCTCTTGGTCCACAGTGATATCGCAGAATAATTGCTTGTAGACGGGGCCATGCGCCAGGCGTCTCCTCGGTCAGGCACCAAAGCCGTGGGGGAAAAATAGAAAGCGCAGCAGAGAGGCCGAATAGTCACTCAATGTCCATTCGGATCCATCCCTCCTGTTCCAATATTGCTCCAGAGAGGGTCCGGGGCATTCATGCCGGCATTGGCGTTGAGGAGCTCATTCGGGACCCTTCTTCGTACGTATGTACGCTCGGTGGCAACATGCTGGTGGCCATGTGCGTCGTCCCGAAGGCTGACACGATGCGCGGCAATCCGGAGCGCGCTTGCAATGTTGGTCTTGGGCAGGACATGCAGGCAGGGAGGGCTCAAAAGTGAGGCGCTGGATGTTGTTGGGCTTCGACACGGCAGAGAGATAGACGATTACTGGACAATGCCAGAAATGCCGCCAATCTTGGCGAGTTTTGAGGCCCGACATGCCATGACGACTCCCCAGGCCACAACCATAGAGCTGACGGCGCCAGTGATCATGGGACGTGAGGCAGTCTTGCCGTGAACGAATTACTGCTTGAGCACCTCGTTCCCTAAACATCCAGCCGCATCGCATTGCGTCAAGAACCGTTGTGGCGTCCCCAATGGAGAGCCAGATATGCCTGAGGACGGTGGGGGACGGAGATCGGCCACACTAAGAGCTGCGAAGAGACGAATTCATCGAGTCTTGGGTTGCGAGATGAGATAGAATGAGGTCAGCTTGGGCTCCCAATTCGAAGCTTGTGCTGGGTGGTGGTGACACGAGGACGTAACAGCGACGGCACGTGGAAGACAGAGAGACAAGATCGAAACAAGGTAAGGATCCTAAGTCAGAGCTGTCTGTGATAGTCAGGCACTACGCATCACGGGGAGAAGAAATTTCTTGTTGATCTGTGATGACCACCTTGAGAAGCCGGATCGTGCAGTGGTCGGTCGCTTTACCCCGAGTAAAGATTGCCGAGGCGAACATTTGGCAAGGATCTTGAGCCTTGTAGAAGCTTGAGTAGCGCTTCTCGTCCTGACCTTCCCGCATCGCAGTTGACAAGGGGCGCATGGGCATGTTCTGGAACAAAAAGACGCAGCGGCGGCAGCGAAGGAGCCAGCCAGGGACGATTGGGCAGACGGGGGAACCGGAGTTCGAGAGGAGGGCCGAGCGACGAGCAGGACGAATAAGAGGCCGACACATGCGCCGCGGGCTGCACTCGGATGGGTTGCTTCGCGCATGTTCTCGCCAAAAGCCAGTGGCCAGCTCGTGGAGGGTAAAACAGCATCGAGATGCAGCATGCCATAGACATTGTGGTGTAAGTGCCGTGTGCGCCCGTGGCCAACCTGTTTGCTTGTTGAGAAGCGAGTGTCACCTAAGACATGACCCAGCTATGTTTGGGCATCCTTGACGTAAGGACAGAGCACATACAGCCAGTAGTACGTGTGCTAATGAGTGCATGATGCATGTGAACGGGTTTGAGCGAGGTGCAGTGCAGCTCTAGAGCCGTCTCGGCGCAACTGAGATGGCAGAATGCAGAGGCCGATTCTCCCGGGGAGGAGATCGACGATGAGGAGAGAAGAGAAAACTGAGGCCCGGCGAATGAGGGCAGAGATGGCTTCAGTCACTGGACGCAGTGACTCGTGGGGGTCGGTGAAAGCCTTCATGTTGATTCTTGGCGTCATTAGGTCTGTTGGTGTCTTTGAAACCTTTGGGCATGTCAGGAGTCGAGAGGAGGCAGCATCCAAGCCTTGTTGACCAAAATGCCTGCCTTAGACCATCGATTGGCTCTCCGGTCGGGCTGGGTGAGTCGAAACTGTTGCTCGCTGGTGAATGAGTTGGTTTCTGGTACCATAAGTTCTTTTGAAACAGGCAGCGTGGCATAGCTGGGCATAGCAGGGCAGCGCAGGCGATCCTAGTCGGCGGTGTAGACATATTGATCCCCAAATAGCAATTCAACTCGACGTGGGCGGATCTTCGAGTACCGAGGCCAACCATGCGCAGCCAGGCACAATTGGGTCCGGACTATTTGCTCGGCAAGTGAGGCGAAGCTCGAGGAATCGTCATTGAAGAACCGTGTGTAAGGCTGTAGAGCAATCGTGGCTCTTGGGACGGGGCCATTGAGGCGAACAGAGCAGAAACTGCGACACAGAGTGGCTAAGATTCCAATTCGTGGTCAGCCACACCAAGGCCAAGTGCAACAGCCCCAAAAACCTTGAAGCGAGGAGAGCTGGAATGGATCAGGTCTCGCCTGCCTCGCACACACAAGGATTGATTGCATTGAAAGCTCTGTGCAATCCTTGGTTGTATAGGCAAAAGGCAACAAGACGGTAAGATGACGCCGCATCCTTGTCTCACGTTCGTGCGTCTGCGTTCTGTGGAGAGTAGGCCCGGGCTTGCCGTAACGTGGACAGGCGGGAGCCGACGAGAGCTGTGGTCAGCAAGAAGGGCTCTCTGTTTGGTTGGTTAGACTGTGACAACGAAGGCGAATCGCCTTGTACGGAAGGCGAGACAAATAATAGGGCAATTGGGTCGTCGCGCAGGAATTGGGCGGCAAAATCAGCCTAAAGAGCTTGAGCGAGGGTCGTAGTTGGAAGTGTGAGGGATGAGAAAAGGGTTGAGGAGGCGTCATGTTGGAGGGGGAAAGAAACCCAAGAAGTCAGCATCACCAAATGGTGGTGAGAATTTTCAGTGTGGTCGCATGCAGTGGCAGCCGCCGTCGAGTTATCGGGCAGAATTGGATGGAGGCACCTTAGCAGGTTGCGGGCGGACTCGGGCAGCTGCAATGGAAGGCGTGGCTGAGTTGGTGTTCCCATTGTAACGTTAGCGTCACGGCACTGTAAGGCACGTCCGGAGTACCTGGTACAACTCGCCGAAGGATTCTGCCACTTGCACCTGCCGACATCAACCTCAGGAACTTCCTTCCTCCATGTAATTCACTGCCGGGAAACTGGAAGGAACTTCCCAGGTGCTGACCACCAATGAAACAACGCCCTCCGCCTCGAGGGCAGGAACGAAGGAATCGAGGAGAATTTCAGCCCATCGCATGACCTCCTCAAAGCTCATTCTCAGGGGATCGAGTGATGATTGTCGACGTCTCATCTCCTCAGCCGCCATCTCGAAAGACTTCGAGAAATTGTTGACATAGCAGCGAACCGCTTCGCACCATCAAGAGTCACCGATCCCGAGACTTGACTCTCCTCCAGGCAAACTCTGAACCCCATCACTCCAACCAGGCCCAACCGGAATACCACGTCGTTCCCCGATTGCCAAACCGTCGGGGCCTTACCCTCTTTAGGGAGCTCCCAAGGTCACGATGCTAAAGGCACAGGGGCTTGCCTGGCCTGTTTCGTTCCCAGGTGAGCCAAATGAGTGAGGGAATCTGAACGTCACGCCCCGAGTCCCTCATCTGATCTGCCTCACTAGATCAACCTTCTGGCCCGACTTGGTCGACTGGAAAGCGCCAGCATCATGGCCGCATCAATTTCACCGAAGGCGTCTATTGCACGTGGGGGAAAGAAGTGTCGTGGCCCAGTATGGTTGCGTACTCAACCGCGGGCATGACGGCTCCACGCCCAATTCGACAGCGAGGCACATGGAAAATTGGAGTGCAGCTTTGAGCGCATTTCGACACAGTCCCTTGGTGAAGTACCGCGACAGCGCAGCACGAGGTACCTTATTTAGTACTCGTACTTGGCACAAGACACTCCGGTGATGGAGGGGAGGGGAGAGGGGTCGAGACTGTCTCAGGGTCGCGATCAACATGCAGAAGTGTTGATAATTGCAAGACTCGGGAAGGGCAGGCGCGCCAGGTTCCTGGAAATGTTCGACTTTTTCGCCCCAGTCGACCCAATGGCTGCCGGCTCAATTCCTTCGATTCATCCCGTCGACGGATCGACAAACGAATGAACAAGATTCTCAGCGATCAATGCTTGTGCACGAAGAGAGTCCCTTTCCGAACCCAGCCAAGATGACCGCCAATGACCCCAGGCGGCCCAAACCTACGGGACTGAGCAACAGGCCATGCGATGGTCTCCGTGGTGTGACACTGAGCTCGAAACAGCTCCAACTCCCCTGCCCATCGTCCGTCCCTGTGCTCCAAGTGCGGTCCACCGTCTGCTCTCGCGCGCTCGCTCACACAAGTCGCTGGACGATGAGCTGCGAGTTGCGAATCATGGCCCTGGCTCGGAATCGCGCTCCGGGGCCGCTGGTTCAGTCCGCCCCCACGACACCAGACTGGAAGCTCGAGACCTCGGGCGTCAGTGTCGTGGTACGTACTGTACGGATGCTGGGTGCAGTGGTTTTGGCCACTCGCCCAAGTGGTGATGTTGCAAGACGTCTTGGGCTTGCTCGAAGAACAAATTTTCACGCTGCTGTGATTGTCTGCCCACGTCGAGGCTAGCGCGGGCTTCCAGGGAGGGCTGCCACACGTTTACTTTTATCCAGGCCCTCTCATCCAAGGTGCGGCGAGCCAACGAGGCAGCTCCCTGACTGACGCTGAGCCCTTTGGCCGGCGGGGTTTCCGGGGGTGTGTCTTTGGGTGTGTGGACGGTCACTGATGTCGCTGCCGGCCGTTCGGGGCAAAGTGCCTCTCTCTCTCTTGCTCCCCGCCGTGGCGCCAGTTTTGACAGGTGGTCCGTCCCGCTGAAGTCACCATGGGCATGGAGTACGAAGGACTGTACCGGTACGTACGCTTTACTCACCACTCATCCTGGCTCGCCCTGGCTGGCCTCCAGAGCTTGCTCATCCCGCCGTGCCGCACCGTTTGGGCTCCACTGACTGCGTATAAGGCGAGGGCTCCCGTATAAGCCCCTCTGGACCCTCCCCACCTGCGCCGTCAACATCCCACTGCCCCAAATCAAGGCAACCGACTCACTGATCAGTGAATGCCATCTTCCGCTCGATATATATCGACTTTCCTCCTCCTAGCTCCCTCGTGGATGCAACTTTAATCTCATGCCGATCTGCTTTGGCCACCTCATATGATACATCAATTATAACGCCAACCCTACCTCGAACAACCTGAACTCTCCCCTCGACAAGAAAACGTTTCACACTTTCAAACCTTCACTCCCCAACTCAATCTACCATACCCACTAACAACCACCGCTCACGGTGCCGCCATCTTCGCCAATATCACCGCGAGCAGGAATAAATTACATACACATACACAAGCACAACAACTTGCAATGGCACCAGACTTATCACCACGGCGAAATCGGAGGGATGCGAGTTCGAACTCACCAGCCCCGTCTGAGCCGGACTCTCTACGCGACTCCTACTTTTCCGAAGCCTCTCAGTCAACTGCTCCAACCTCCTTCCACTCAACCTCAACCTGCCAAAAAAAGGACAGAGTCATCCACGGTCAGAGGCCTCCAGCTGGAGAAATGCCCATCGAGACATTGTTCAGCGCTTCCGCTTCTTCCTTAGCCACCTACGATTCCGTGCTGTCTGAGATGGAGCCTCTGCGCCGCGATCTTCCAGTCGGCGGACGCGACGGAGAAGAAGACGAGGAAGAGGAAGAGGAAGAGGAAGACGAGGACTCGAGTAGCGGGGACGACGACGACGACGACGAAGAGGAAGAGGAAGAGGAGAAGGACTACATCCTCTCCGATCCGGCATCGCTCCATATCCCCCCTATCTTGCCTCCATACCGAGGGGCATCCAACGATGCTCCGGCTCGACCGTCGACTCCTCAGGATTTCTCGCGACTCTTCCCCTCGCTCGACAGGCTCTCGGTTCGCCATGACGACTTGACCCCTGATGGCAACATGAACCTTCGCGTCGACACAGTTGTGCCTACGGGCCTCCGAGGACGGCCTCTTGCCATCCAGCTTTTCCACCTGCGCATGCACGACTTGGCCCGCCGAGAGTTCTCCTTCCGTCGATACTGCAGAGACTCTGGTCGCGAAGTCTGCAACACGAAGCGCAATTACGCCCCGGCGCCTGCCGGTCCAGTCGCGGCCGCCCGTCCCGCCCTCCGTCGATCCATGAGTTCCGCCTTCAAGACGGTCACGACACCCTTCCACCGCACATCTTCTGCCACCTCTTCCATCTTCAAGAACCAGGGAGGCAGCAATGGCTCGACCACTTCGGACGGCGCTTCGATCTGGTCCGGGTCTCGTTCCGTGGCCTCGGAGCAGAGCCAGCCACAAACGCCCAGGACCAAGCAACGCATGGTGCCCACCAACCGCATCAAGCTCGAATTCAGCAACTACGCGCGCGTCGATGTGGCTCGTCGCGGAGGCCGAGCGAACAAGCGATACGAGTACAGCTGGTGGGGTCACCAGTACGCCTGGAAGCGTGTGATTGACAAGAACCTCAACGTTGTCTCGTACCACCTCGTTCGCGACGGCCACGGCGCCCCTATCGCGCACATCGTCCCCGAGATGCGAAGTCCCAATCAGGTTCTGGACGATGAGATGGCCGGTGCCTGGGTCACTCCCTGTTACATGTGGATTAGCGACAACAGCGTTATAGACGCCATGACCGACGTGGCTGAGTAAGTTTTCATCCCCCACGTGTACAACGATGTTGTTTCTAACACTGCGCAGCGTCATCGTTGCCACCGGGCTCATTGCGCTTGTTGACGACAGCATCAAGGAGCGGTGGCAGGCCAAGAAGCCCTCCCACCGTGCCATTCGCAACCGAATCGGAGACTTCAATGCAACCACTCCGCGCAGCCTCGTCCAGACCCTGCTCCATCGACGACACTCCGAGGAGCACTCAAAGGGCAGCGGCCCACTGCGGTTTGGCCGTCGACCAGTGGCGGCCTACTGAAGATTATGACTCGTCCAAAAGTTTTATGTCTTTTTTACGGATCGATTTCATGTCCTTGACTTTAAGTTGCTCAACTATTCCGGGGCTTTCCGCACACGTCTATCAGTGCGGACATTACGATTTGAGGCGGCATCGACCACCAACTCGCCCCTATTACGGAAGACTACAGTTTGGCGAGGCTGTTGCCTCTCAGTACGAAACCAAGCTGGCATGATGGTCTTCTCTTCTTCAACATTTCTGTTTTAACACCTCTTTTTCTATCTTGGCTCGACTCGAGCCGAGTATACGTGTACACATTCCTTGGTATTATTGTCTATTGTTTACTACACGCCATCTTGATGAGAACTTTCATCAACGGGCGTTCTCTGGTTGGGCCTCGGTTTAGCGGGTTTCTGGGGGGGTGGGTTTTGTTTCTGGTCAGCACGGCGAGGTGTTTTTGGTGTTTTTCTGGCATGGGACTGGGAAACCCGGCAGGATTGGGTTCTGGAAACGGAAATGTTTCGATGTGCGATGGGAATTGGGCCCTCTTCTTTCCCCCCGGCACATGGAACGGGGGGGATGAATGGGACGGGTCAACGGGGGAATTCAAGTAACATAATTCGGTTGGGATTGGGGCTGGACGACTGATGAAGACGCCATGATGACCTGATACGACTGCGAATTTGACACACAAGGAGTTCTGAATACTTGGCAGCTTTTTGAACAACTCAAATGGTATATGCTTATCCGCGGGGGGACACCCATGTCCCTGGTCGGATTTCCTCAGCTTTCCATGTACCCCAGACCTCAGAATCGGCCCATGAGTGACGCCACATGACATACATCCGGCCGATGCACGACAAGGAAGGGCAGGAAGGGCAGGAAGGGCAGTAGGGTGTGTGGCCAGGCCTTTGTTTTTCCCTTTCTTCCGCTTCATCTTCGTGCGTGCGTGCGTGTGTGTTGGCCCCCCCTCCTCCCCGCACCGACACTGCATCTTGCATCTTGCATCGTCCGCACGAGAGAGAAGAGCCGTCGAGTCATCATGAAGCCGCGGTCCCGTCGTCGTGCTCGTCGCCCGCTCCCCCGAACCAGGTGCCAAAGTCGAGCTTCATGAGGAGCCGGTTGATGCCGCCGACCCGAGCCGGGACATAGCCGCCGCGCTCGGCATCGTCGTGGGCGTCGTGGTCGTGGTCGTCGTGACCATCGCCAGAACTGGAACCAGCAACGCCTTCCCACTCGGCTGCAAAGACGGCGTCGGCTTCGAGGTTTCGCAGCGCGTCGACGACGTCCTCGATGCCCGCGCGAACTCTGTGCTCGACGGCTCTGAGGAGGCGCTTGACGTCGCGCTCCTCGGCCTCGAGGTCGACAAAGGCGTCGACGACTCCGGCGTCGGACTCGAGGTCGAGCGAGGTGTAGATGGCGTGCAGGCGGTGCAGGTGGGCGACGAGGTGGTCGATGTGGATGAGGAGCGAGTACAGCGGCTGGGTGAAGCTGGGCTGGGTGAGGAGGAGGCGGTGGATCAGGGTGCGCAGGTAGAGCCGGTGGGCCGTCGAGAGGGTTTGCGGATCGTGGGGAGGGGGGTGATTCGCGTCTGCCTTGTCGGGCGCGTCCTTGTTGTTGGTGGCGGACTTGTCGTGGTCTTCACGTAGCCAAACATCTTCCTCCTCTTCTTCATCCTCCTCCTCATCCTCTCCGTCGCCCTCTCCCTCGTCCTTGGTGGCGGCGTGCCGGGGTGCCGGGGTTGTCGCGCCGGAACGACCATCCTGGTCTGCTGCCTCTCCCTGATGCGCTGTCAGCCACGAATGGAAACCATCCCACAGGCATGCGACGATTTCCGTCTGAAGAAACGCCTCCGTTTCGGCGAGGAAGAAGATGGTGGCGCTGGCCGTCGTCCACGAGCTGCGCATCGACGAGGACCGCGCTGTCCACCGCTTTCGGAGCAGCACCCATTGCTCGCGGTCGCCGCGGGGCGCCGGGTGGTGGCGTCGCAGGGACGTGATTTTCCACAAATCCGTGAGTCGGATGTGCGCTCTGCGCATGGAGAGCAGGTAGGCGTTTATGCACGAGTAGAGCTGGAGGTCCGAAGGGGAGAGCACCATGTCCAGCGGGGGAGGCATCTGGATGGAGAGCAGCGAGGGCACGGAGAAGAGCAGGTTGCGGAAGGGGGACGTGGCGAGGAGGTTTGCCGCGTCCCGGGTGAGGCCGGTGCCGGTGCCGATGGGCGGCGGCGCCTGCGTCTTTGCGAGGCTGAGGCGGAGGAGGTCCCGGGCGAGCTCGAGCTGCTCGTCTTCCTCGGCGTGCTGGCCCTGCATCGACGCCAAGACGGCCCACGTCCTCCCCAGTACGGCCGTCACCTCTCCCTCCTTGACCGTGATGTTCCGGAGCCCGTCTCCCTTTTCATAGGCTAGGTTGTCGGCCCTCCTCCACCGGCTCCGGATCTTCTCGTCGGCCTCGTGGGTCAGCGCCATGGCGAATTCGCCGCGCCCGAGGAGGAAGAAGTCTCGTAGCAGCTGCAGCATCTCGACAACCCTCGCCAGGGGTAGCAGCTTTTGTAGTGTGTTTTCCGACAGGGAGAGTCGGATCGCGGTGACGGCCCTCGAGAATTCGGCCGTGTTGAGCGGAAAGGTGAGGCTCGCGAGCTCTTGCAGCTTGGAGGAGAGGTGGTCGAGGCCTCGGAGGCCCGAGTCGACGCTGCTCCGAACGCGGATGTGGTTGAGCGACTTGCCGACGAAGAGCATCGACGACGCCGTCGAAGAGGCGACAAAGGACGGTAAGAGGCTGGGGTCGGAGACGTAGGCCTGATCTTGGGGGTTAGCACTCGCATGCCCATGTGTGTACGCGGCCTTGTCGTCGAACCTCGTCGGATCCTTCCGTGTTTTGCACAAAGAAGTCTTCCCCCCCAAAGCTCGGAAGCCGCCCGTAGAGTATCCACGCCGACACCTGTTTCAACCATGCCGTCTCAGCGACGGTAACTAGGCTCATTGCGGTTTCGACCACGTCCTGGTAGCCGCTCTGCAGCTCCGTCCGCAACCGATCCATGAGCTGCGCGCCGTGGCACACGTCTCCCTTGCTATTCTTGGCGAGCATGAACTGCACCATCTGCCAGAGCCACTCCATCCTCCTCGTCCACTCCCCAAATTCGCCCACGACGGCCGTCAGCGGCACGATGCGGTAGGCGCCCACCAGGTCTGCATCGTCACGCAATATGCTCTCCTCGACGGCGAGCACCTTCCTCTGGAAGGCGGCCAGGTGGATGGAGTCGATGGCGGTGGCGACGGCGCGGCAGATGGTGGACGGGTGGGCGTTTGCGATCTGGGCTGCGTAGCTGATGAGCTTGACGTGCACGTCGCTGAGGCGGGCCACCGAGGCTAGGAGCTGGCGCTCGGCGGGAGAGATTCCGGCGAGGGCGTGGGGTTCGGGGCCGGCGGCGGCGTCGGTGCGGAGGAGGGGAGACGGGTGGCCCGATAGGGACAAGAGGATCTCGTGGAGCATTGCGGCTGAGGGACGATGGCTCTGGGAGAAGAGGGGAGGGTCAGCGAGGACATGGTGGTGGGAAAGCCATCTTAGGGGTCTTACCGCTTGTTACGGGCCTTCCTCGACTTGATCAGGTTGCGCAAATCCCGAAGGGTAAGGATAATGACTCCGACAATCTCGAACCGGCACATGGACCGATCTCCAGCGAGGCGAAGCGAGTCTAATGATGCCGTCGTTGCGCGGCGTACGAGGCATGAAGCGGGTGGTTTGGCGGGGAGGGTGCGGGGAGTTTACTTTGAGATGGTGTTCTGGCGGACGCTGAAGTGGCTGCTGGGTGAAGAAGGTGAGTAAGTACCGGTGGAGATTTTCGTGAGGGAAAAAGACGTGGACAAGACAATTGTAGCTTTATTCATTCACCGGGGCAAAGGTACAACTATACACATCAGGCGTTGGAGCCTGCGTGCATGGCTTCGGTCAGACCATGGACATCATGTTGCGCGACGCGATGGTGGTTGTCGTGGTGGCCGTTGACGTGTGCTTGCCCCGCGATGGCACGTGACGTCAGTCGCAATTGAAGGTGGACAGCCAGTGCAACAGGTAATTATCGCTGACCAGCTTCTTTCATCTTATGTTTGTGCGATTAATCTTCGTCTCGCTACTAGTAATAATCATTAACTACAAGTTTGCTAGGTACTGAGTTTTCACCATCTTGCGGATGGACGGAATATCCAACACATCCATCGCAGCCCCCTTCTAACTTTCAACTTGACAAACGGACAAGAAAGCAAAGTCATTAGCCGTCATCTCCGTCATTGCCGTCGCTCATTAGTGGTAAAATCCCTTTGCTGGCCTCTTCCCATTAGGATCGTTGTCGCTGAATGTGCTCTGCGTCTCACTGTCTTCCTTGGCATCTTTGGGCACAAGAGCAGGGTTGCTCTCGGTTCCTCCCACAATGATCTCACCTCCGCCCTTGACCTTGCCGACGACCATGCCCTTGGCTACACTCTTGAGAATAGCGCGGCGAGACACGCCCGTCACGTCAATGTAAACCAGACCGACATTCTTGAAGCCACCTCCGAGGTTCTTGCTCACCTGCCCGGCCTCCTCGCCCCATCGGTGTTCCACCACGGTGGTGACGCTAGACGAGGTGCCCGTGAGCAGTGTACGCCCGGCTTGTTCGATGCCGTCGACAACCGTGTTGAAAGCCATCAAGCTCTTGTTCAAGACGCCAGGCTTGTAAGTCTCAATGGCGTTTCCGTCCTTATCGAAGCCTCGCGCGCGACCATCCTTTCGTCGGGCCATGCCGGCACCGAGGTTTTGAGCCACGTGGCCGATGGCGCCAACTGTCGTGGACGAAAGCGTGGCAGCCTTGTTGGAGAACTGATTGATGCGACGGACGCGATCATGCGTGGTCGGGTTAAAGGTAACGGGCTTGGCGACTGGCTTCGTGTGCTTGGTGAAGTTGTTGGCTTGGTTCTGCATCGTCCTGGAAACAAAATCGGATGTGGTCACGATGAGGCGAGATGCCTTGGTCGCATTTGATACAATGGATGACTTTTTGTAAGCCGGATGATGCTCCATCTCCACATAGCTGTGAGAGATGGGCTGCACCGAGATGTTTTGGCTGCCCTCTTGAGGAAAGGTAATTTCGACGGGTTCTGAATCAAATATTAGCCTCCTGTGCGCAGGCAGCGCCAAGTTGTTAACGCACCTTTCGACCCAGGGCGGATCTTCTTATCCTCGACGACCTGATAGGTGTCGGTCAGCTCGCCCAGAACGCTTCCATCCTCCTCGTCCACCAGCACGATTCTACCACCATGGTGGGAGCTGTGACTTCCGTGCACGTAGCCCTGTCCCGGACTGTATTCGGCGGGGTTGTAGGCGGGCAAGCTCTCGGATGAAGGCTCACGCGAAGCCTGGAGTGGTACCCCGCGCGAGGTCTCGCGAGGGATCTCGCGGGTAGCCTCGCGATGCTTTTCCGGAGCAGGTCTGGACCTCTGCGGTGGAGGAGCGCGCTCGAGGAAAGCTGTGCATTGTGCGAGGATTGTTTCGAATGTGTCGACGTCTTCCTGGATGCCCTTGCGGGATTCGATGGTGGGGAACTCGATGCGCGTGAATGCGCCGCTATCGGGGCCGAGATCCCATCGGGGAATCAAGTAGCTGGTGGGCGGCTGGTGGTAGATCTGGGTCGTGGCAGGTAGGGGAAGGTCGAGCTCGGGGGGGAGGTGGAGGTGCAGGTAGAAGTCCTCTTCCTGGTCTGAGACTCCTCCTGAGGGATCTGGCAGGCCCAACGAGGTCGGCACCATGAGGAGCGACAGAGTCTGGGGACCCGACGGGGTCAACGACTCCTCCCGGCCATGGGCAAGATGGTAGGCATTGATGCCCTCGACGGCATAGAGGAGCTTTGGATCCTGCGACAAGGCTGCGTCAGCTGGTGCAGGGCAATGGAGTCGAGCGCGGGATGGAAAGGCGGCAGGTGAGGCTGCGCTGTGGGGGTTCTTTCTTCTTTCACCTACATTTGAGGCCATTGCGGATCTGACGGGGTTTCTCGATAGAGAATGACCTGATGTTTGCAACGGGCGAGTCTGGCGTGACCAAGGAGTGCAGGAGGGAGAAAGAAGGAAGAAGAGGGTGCTGCGAAGTGGGAGAGTTGGATGCGCTGTGGAGGGGTAATAAGCGGGCGGCCGATATGTACTTCGTATGCGGGTGAAGGCCGCTGACGGTCTAGAAGACCAAGGATGCCAACAAGCGCGATGAACGGCGACGAAAGCGCAGAGATGAGAGGGCTTCCAAGGAAGAGAGGTTCGATATAGGGATGAGACTGATTGGTGCAGACCGTCTTATAGGTATAGGTGGTACCTTGGAGGTTGGTCGGTTGTCCGCGTGCTGCCGTGGAATGTTGCCTTGCTGGGACTTTTAAGCTATGGTGCTAAAAGGAGACGCTTAACCACCGACGAGTGACGAGCTGACGGAGTGTCTCTGGGCGCTTATGCGTGCGAGCAGCCGTGAGGCCTCTGGCGAGCGACGACGTCATTGGATGGAAATGGTGTGAAGAGCCTAAAGGAGGCCGCCATGGCCAGATTTTGGTGGGGGACAACAGCCCGAGAGGAGGGAGAGGAGGCAGGCATTCTGCGGTACGTGCTCGTGTCGAGACAGCCACCGGGAGCATCTCGAACCGTTCGCGTTGGGGAATTTGCCAGCATCCAAGACTTGTCACAAGACAGTCTCAAGTTGTTGCCATGGATGGATTGGATGGCGCAGCCCGCCTTGTTGAGGATCTCCCCCGAGTCTGCGAATCCCAGAAGCGGCCAGAAAGGCCATGGCCCTGCCAAGCGTCGATCTGGCATGCGTGCGCCACACATCAGCACTCAAAAGTGTGGAGAAGTGTGGCTGTGATAGGTCACTCGCCACATCTTGATGCTCTCAAGTGTCATTGTCTTCAATCATATTACGCAGTCCATATTCTTCGTTAAGAGTTTTCTTTTCGCAGTAAAGCCGAAATTTGTAGCTGCAAAGCTGGAGAAGGTACCGGAGTGTTGTGGTGAAAGTACCTGATGGTAGCCAAGTCCATTCTATTCGGACCCCTCGATGCCACACTTATACGCTGGTTGGGAGACCTTGATGAATGAAGATTATTGACTTGTTGGCGTTGCGAGGTACCTTATGTCACTATATCAGCTGAGATCGGCTGTGCATCATGCGGGGAACTTATGGACGGCTCGGATCGAGGGTGGCTGAGGCTGCTGTGAGTGAACTGTGAGATGTCACACAGCCGCACTTTCACTTATGAGTCGCGGTCTTGTCGAGGACTCTTACTGCGGGGCCAAAATCTAAAGAACAAATAAGTAGTATGATTATTCTTCTAAATTATAGTCTCGCTGAATGAAGGAGATGTGAAACAACCTCATACCAAACGTTCGGCGATGCAGAGCAGACCTGGCACTAACACGCACCGAAGCGTGTCTTCATTCCTCAAGTACCCAAGGAGGAGGGCTCAATCTCGTAACACCAACTAACGAAAACACCCAGGGGTCTTGTTTCCTAATACATTCAGTTTGAAGAACACATAAAGCCTCGAGCATCTATAATAATGAGGCAGTCGTAAAGATGAGAGATGGTTACTTTGGTTCCGTGGCAACGTTGCCCAACAGCGGAAAGATAATAAGCAAATCAAGTCCCCATCGTATGTAATCATGTTGCGCATTGATCCCTCATTTCTAGATCTATTCGATGGCCCGGTAATTATGTACGCACGAACTTACCTGAGGAGTCGGACCTCCAGTAAATGAAGTCGGACCGACGCTGCGTTTCTCTAGACCAAATGGGTCCGCATAACCGCAGTGACATATAGTCAAGGACGCGTCTGGAGCAGAAACTTTTTTTTAGTGCCCGGCAGAGACTGGGGCCGTGGAGAGGTGCTTCACTTCTTGAAACATGGACGCACACCGCCAGCTGAACTGCTATCGCATATGTACATCTAGGTCGACCTTGGCTGATGGCAAGGGTTATCAACCAGTTCCTGTCCGCGCAGGTGCTCGGGGCGGCTTGATTCCGCTCAGAAAAACCACGACTAGCCTCCGAAACAAACCAGCAAGAAAGCCATGCCTCTTAAACTTGCTCAGTTTATGTGTAGACAGGCTCTGGACTCGCGTAGGAGCTTGATAATAAGTGTTGCATGATGATCTGAGGTGACAGACTACCTAGACTTGGTTAGATGTGATAGAAATGGAAACTTGGAATGGGAATATATGTATCGGCCATGAACGCCACAAACGGACGCACATCCCCTGTTGGAATATGTCACATAATACACAGGGGTCACAATAAGCTGGAGGTAGCGAGGTAGATAGGGCGCCCGCTGGCGTTCCCCTCTACGGAGTACCGAGAGTATAATGTACCATATATAGTACTTACGTCTCCGTGCAGATACATTAGCAGATGTGATGAAAGAGTGTGACACTCCCTCAACAACAACCACCATGACTGGTCATCGACCCAACTCCGTTATCGAGAGAACAGACAAGTCGCACATCGTTGGGTAGAATGGGAGGGTGAAACGTCAAAGCGAAACCGAAACACCAAGAAGACGGGATGAATGAGGCCCAAGGTCGAGACCAGGCTGGAGCCGATCGATGGGCTTCTCCCGTCGCTTCCAATTCGGGTCGGGGCAATATTGTCCCACATCCCACCTGTCAATTAATTCTGACGGCAAGCGCGGGATCAACTCCGGCAGACTGGAACGCACCTGCCCTCTCTCGAACGGGAGAGACAATCTCAGCAGCATCTGGTTTCCAGACCGGGAAGGCGCGCACACGTGTCATGCCTGCCCAGTGTGTCTGATCAGTGATATCCCGCCGACTACCCAAGTTGGAACCGGTGAGACAATACGAGACAAATTAATACGTGTGTACTTGGTCACCGCCATCATCAGCCCAGAATCGTTACCTCACCCCGGCCACGTTTCTCCTCTTTTCTCGACAACGCTTCTCGCGTTACACAGTCAACCTCAAGTCTCGTTACTCTTGACTCTTTCAGTCCTCCCTCCGACCATCGCCCACTTCTTCGTATGTAATCGTGTACGGATGTGGTAAGGCTATCTGGTCTGCTCTCCTCGCCGTGGCACCATTGACAGACGAACAGGTTCCACCGCACCCCATACTCCTGATCTCGGCGTCAAGATGAGACGGGAAGCATCCCGATGTTGGAATTGCTACCTACCTACGAATACGTACTGTGCCGTCGTACCCTTCTCTGCGCCGGTTACGGACGCGCCCGGATGCTTGGTTCGCTGTACGACTCGAGAGATAAAAGGGGGGCATCAGACGCATTATACATAAGCCAAGGAGTCCCCCAACAGGGCAACCCGCGATCAGGATACCGACCTGGGTGAACAGTAGACAAAATGGTCATAACCCCGCCAGGGTTCAAGGACTCGGGTCTCGTTATCACGAGTCCTATACAGTCATCTCGGCCGGCTTCGCTTGACAAGTCGCCCGCCGTGCCGAGCAAGGCGGCGGTCTTTTTCTGATGCCTGTCCGTCCTGTGCGCAGCGATCCCCGGGCTTGTGAGAAATGTCATAGTGCGACGGGGCTTCCAACAAGGCCAGCAAGGAACGTCCCTCTACGAGATGACTATTCGCTTCGGTCCCAAATTTCCCAAGCTGGGTGGATATGTCAACGGGGAACCGGACTCTGACAGCGACTGAAAAACAAATGCCGGCCCGTGGTGCATCCACCGACCTGGTGGTTCCAATGTCTCAGTGTCTACCGAGGACCAAGGTCAACCAACAGGATCGAGGGGAACAGTACGAGCCAGGAGTCCAGCAAGCGAGAGGACGTCACAAGTTGACGTTCTTCTGTAACACCCCCGCCAGTCCCCCCAATCCCTGACAGGAAAGACGGATGGTTGCTCTCATCGCCCGCTCACGGCCCTTCGGTAAGATCAGCCCCCACCGGGCCGTTGCTAGAGCTCTTCGGTGCTTGGGCTGCCCTGGTCTTCACCCTTCTCGAGTCATTGAAGAAATGGCCGCACGAGGAAGGCTCGCCTCGTGTTTCTCCACGGTTCCTGCTGCTATCTTTGCTCCATGGTTACGGATACGTAGGGGTTCGCCCACGTTGGTCATGGCGCCGCCACCATCGCGCCCAGTTCGCCGGGCTGACTTGTCTTGTCCCATTCCTCCGAGTTTCCTCAGCCTCGCCGTTGGGAACGCTCAACAACGACAACGGCAGCTCTTGGTTGGAAGCGGCGTGGCCCGAGGGAAGAATCCAGACAGCCCCAGCAGGGTTCCGCCGGCACATAGATCCAAAATGATCCGATTGAGAAACAAAACCATGTTTCGGGGGAGTGATCGTCGCTCTCTCGACCACAACTGCCTCCACATTCAGCCCAAGCGTTGGAAGGTTGACACCCCCATGAACCAATCCGTTCGAACGTCGAGAAGGAGTTTTAGCCTATGTGTACTCCGTACGGATACAGTGGCCGTCTCCGTCTCAACTCGCTCGATGACGCCAAAAGCCTCCTCGCCTTTCAAGGTGGTGGCACGCAAGGCAAGGGATGCCGTCCAGCGAGGCATCCCCCTGTCCCCCCGGGAGCCCACGGCCCTCCCACCTCCCGCCTCGGATTTGACGTACGAACTGGTGTGCTTGTCAATCCACCCTCGGCGCGAAGGAGGTGGCACAGAAGCATCCAAACGGGCTTCAGATTCAGCTTCGTAGGCCTGGGAGCCTTGCAAGCTTGTGGGGTAGGGGATCGGAGGGAGAGGGCATGACTATGGATCACGAAAATAGCGGACTAGACTGCCCAGCACACCGGCCCGTCTAGCACGCAGGCTGCAGGCCACTCGGTAAGGTTTAGCACAAGGTAGGGAGGGGTACGGCGTGCAGTAGGTGCGTGTCCGTGTCGTCTTGGGCTTGGGGTTACCAGGCTAGAAGCCGTATTCCCTGAGAGAAGAAAACCAATAAGTTGGGCTCTGGAGCTGTCGGTCAGGTCGGAGCTCGCCCGAACCTCTCGCTCAATGACGGGCCTCCCTGCACCTTGCTTCACAACCTGATCAGTCATCACCCGCGCCGCCTCGAGTTGACGGTATCCAACGTCCTATCCAAGACTCTGCGTCTCTGGTTTTTCCTATGCTTCGTCCCACTTTGGAGCCCTTCTCGCAACCTCGATCGAATTCCCATGCTTCCGCCCGTCAACTACATGGCCACGCCCGTCCGCATCTCAGATCACCCCAGACTATCACCTCTCACCCAGAACTTGGTTGAAGACGCAGTGTTGGGTCGCCTTTGTGCGGTCAGTCGTTTCGGTTACATCACGCCCCGCGAGTTGTCACATTGCCACGTGGGTCAGTCAGGGTTTCCCTCATAATCCTCCTGCTCCCGTTCTCTTAGGAGATTATTACATGATCCCGTGCTGCGCGGTTAGCCGTTTTGTTACCATATCAACGTCCTTGTGCTACCTGCTCAGCCTCCTGTCGAGGCTTCGGCGTCACCTTTATCCCCTCACGCCAAGGTACGGAATTCCCTCGCCCGAAACCCCTCCTCCCCCGAGAAAAGCCCTCTTGTGCGTCGGACTACACAATTGGACACTGGGTAAGCAGTCATCTCGTCGACCGCTGCTTGCTTACACACCCCGTCGTACCAAACCGGACTTCGAGGGTCTTCGTGAAGACCCAAACTCGGCACGATAGCTTCCCAACTCCGTATCCAGTCCATCCTCTCACCTGCCGACCCGGAAGTCGATGAATCCACCAACGTGCCGGATCAGACCACCCCAAAGCGCAGGTTTGAAGACGTTGTAGCCGGCTCGGAGCCTGCTCCGGTGGCTCTTCCGCAGACCGAGTCCGCAGACGACCGCCGACCTGGATCGGCCGGCCCCGGCGTTGAAGGACCCAAGGGCCATGCGGAAGACCAGAGGGCATCTGCTTCCTTTGGCGGCAGAGACGCTAGGAAACCGCTCAAGATGCGGCCGCCCCTTCGATCAAGCATTGCCTGCGTGAGATGTCGACGGTCCAAGATCAAGTGCGACAACGATGGCGGCAACAGCCCCTGCGATACGTGCATCAAGGGAGGCCACCAGTGCCAGTACCCCGAGGCCACTCTCCTACCGCCAAAGAGGAACGAGCCACCGGCCGCCGCCAAGCAGGAAAAGGAGGCAACCCACGATAGGAAACGGGCGAAGAAGATGGAGGAGCTGGTTGGACTCGACCCGGAGAAATCTGCAGCCTACGCCGAGGAGGTCCTCTCGTACCCCTTTCTGACGGTCGAGCTGTGGGATCAGCTCCTGAACATATACCGACTTCACTTCGCAACCGAGTTGCCGTTCCTTCATCTCCCGACCTTGAAGGAGAGGATAAGCCACCGACAAGAAAACAAATTCGAATCCTCACCTGAGCTGAATCTGATCCTGCTCGGCGTCTTGACCTTGACGGCTCGCTTTCAGCCTGATCTCGTCAAATACGTGGCCCACCTATCGAACACGCAGGGCAATATCCGTATGCGTACGCCGTTGAACAAGGCCGATCCGGCTGCCGCATCCGAATTCTTTGCCACGGTTCTTTCGACTGCCCTAGGCCCCCTGAAAGTTTCCATGACGATGGTAACGGTTGAGAGGGTGCAAGCGAGCCTCATGCTGGCCTTGTTCGAATGGAGCCAGCAAAACACGCCGATAGGGTACGGAGCCTGGATGTACCTCGGCATGGCGATTCGGATGGCTCAGGCGTTGAAGCTTGGCCTCGACGACCAGCGAGCAAGACAACTCGGCCAGGGGCGAATACACCAGAACCCGAGAGCGCACAGGCGGTCCTCGGAGATTGGCATCATCAGAGAGACGCGGAGGCGTACCATGTTCAGCTGTTTAATCCTGGACCGCATGATGGCGTGTGGGAACGAACGTGTTACCACGATCCGACGCGACTGCATCCAGATTCAGCTGCCGTGCACGGAGATGGCGTTTGATCTCGCCTTGGATGTGAACACTGGCTATCTCAACCCCGAAGGCGAAGGAACGAGCCAACCGATCAACGACGACAGTGTATTGAGTCGATTTATACAGCTGGTGGAGATATGGGCAGTCATTTCGAGATACTCGTCGAGCGGTGGGCGTTTGGTCGATCGACTGCCTCCCTGGGACAGGCACTCGAGATTCAGAATACTTCTAGAGAGACTGGATCATTTCATCCAAAGCCTTCCGGATACGTTTACCTTTACTCGACAAAACTATTATCGACACGACAACCACCAAGCCACCAACATGTATGTGTCGCTACACATGCTCGTTTCCATTTGTCAGATCATCCTCAGTCGCGAGTACCTCCCTTTTCTGCCGCTGCGTTGCAATCGACCTGCAGGGCCGCTTGGACCGGTGAGGGCTCTCCCTGACCAAACACCAGACGGATACTGGGAAGATGTTACGCACCTCTTTTTCAAAGCATCTCGAGACATTGTAGATCTCGTCGAGCTCTGTCGGGACAAGCTTCCTCAGTCTTCACTGACCCTCTTTTCGCTTTGGCTTGCTGGGTTTGCGGGGATCTATGCTCAGCAGTTTCCATACATGGATACCAAGCGTCAAATGGTCAGCCAGGAGGATATCGATCGACGGGGAGAGGGCGACTTGAACGTGCTTCGAGGAACGACGACAGGATTGGCGTACCAGGCACTGCACAAAACGGCGACGTGCTTACCCGGAGCTCAGAATTATCTCAAGTATTTCGAAGCCGTGGACGTGTACTACACCGAGGCCGAGGCGGAATTCCGACAGAGCACCGAACAGGGCGTGACGATATCCGACGCTCCGGGAGGAGATCGGCTGAGCATCCGGCTTGGAGCGGAAGGAGGCGGCGGCGAGGAATGGAGGCATTCAGGGGGAAGGAGTACAGACATGGCCATGTTGGTGGACGAAGAGACGCGCATGGCACCATACGAGGGATCGGAAAGGAGCGCCACGGACCGTGGATCTCCAGTGGGCATGTCTGAGGGATACTCGACGGGAGCGGATTTTGCACAGACGCCCAGATCAACCCCCACCATGTCCTTCAAGGCCATGAACACATCCATGATGCGGTCTGGGTCGGCTGAGTCGCTTCCGCTCACGACGGAGAGCCGACGAGAGCTCGGCGGCGGCGGCGGCAGTGGCGGCGAGCAGCGAAAGTCGACGCAATCCGGGAGCATGTTTGTTATCCCGGGCCTCGAGCCGGAGAACACGTCTGCAGGCTTGCCCGACTTTTCTCTCGACAAGCTGAGCGTCATCGAGTCGTACCGGATGGGAAGGATGTTGAACGACCTGGAGGAGTTTTCGGGGGCGGGATCTCTGGGCGGAGGGTTTTCCCTGAACTGAAAGCAGAAAGGGCGAAACCGAAACCAAGGAGCAGGCGGAAAACTTGGCGTGATGGAAAGTTAGAGGTAGGTAGGCATGACGAATGATGAGTTTCGCGACATAGTGCATGGGAAGTGGGAGGTAAGTTTGGTCATGGAGTTTCTGGCCATATGGGACAAATATCTTGCAAAATTGGAGCGGCATTAGCGATTAGATTTCGATTTATACTGAGCATTGCATCTCCTGTAAGTCTGTCCTGGTGTCGGGCGTTCTTCATGCCGTGGTCCAATTCCCAGAGCGCCATTTTTACTGTATGCTAATCCTGTAGTACAGCCTCGGGTTTCAATCAAGCTGACTTGGATTTATAGAGGTTTAGTAAGCTGTCCAAGTGAGTTGCTCGGGAAGGAGCCATCCAGATCACCCGAACGATGCTCAGTGAGGCAGGAACCCCAAGCGCTCTTTCCGGTCCGGCATTCACATGTCCGGAAGGTACCTGCCTCAGGCACTTCATGCCGGCTGGATAAGGTACAGTACATGCGATGTACGTCGGAGATATTTTCCATCCCTTCATCCTTCGAGTTCCCACAAACCTGCTTCTCCAATGACATCCTCTCTCTTCACGTTCCCCCTTGGCGAGGCCAGACATTGACGTGGACATGGACGTGGGGAAGCCCTCCCTTCCCTTCCGGAATATTCCATCATGCATTGCGGCGTGTTTCATTCCGCCTCGGTCGAGGCCTTTGAGTGCATACATCACATGGGTGAAATCTGGGGACGACGCCCGGGAAAAGAAAAGGGGGGTTCGTGCAGGTTCAACAGCCGTTGGTGATTTGGAATGCGCTTACAGCTCTAGCTACAGGATCCCACCACCCAAGGAGAATGCGGGGGATCGTCCTGCGCAGCATGTTCGGCACGTCGGCTCTCGCCCAAAGCTGAGAGCTGAGGGGCTGAGCTGAGCTGAGCTGGAGCTTTGGAATCACAAAAGGTTTGGCAGCTTATGTGCTTGCCCCTTTGCGACAAAGGAATAAGCTTACCAATCGCCGCTCCATGACGCGTCGATGCTCGAGACTTATCCCGAGGATCCCATTGCCCATGAAGCGCTAACGAAGGGAGTGACGGACAGAAGGGCGAAAGGCGTGGGGAACTCCCCAGCTGTTAGCTGTCTGACGGTTACACAGCAGGCTTGGAAAGGCAAGGGCGCAGGCCTCAAAACGTGACGTCGAAATCAAGTCATTCGGTTGCGAAACAAAACAAGCAGGACGACCAAAGCAGTTAATACCCCTCATTCTCCGTTACCCCTCATGCAGCCACCACCCCTTCACGAGCTAATGAGATTCCAGATCTCACCGGTCACAACATGTCGTTGCATCACTGACCGATTGATACCACGGATAGCTTATTTGCCATGGTGGTGGAGGGCAGCAAGCTGGACTGTGATAATGGGTCTGCGAGCAATCAGACGGCTTGAGCCAATTGCCATCAACACGGCACGAGCTTGCTCCAAGGAGACATCGGAGACACCTGGGCACAAGGTTTGAGGCGGGCAAGGCATGGCGCCGGGAAGCAAGCCTTCCTTTCCAGCTTGATGTCATATCAGATCGGCACTACCGGAGATACTTTGTCCCTTGGCAGGGACGTTACACTACGGGGGAGGGACGGCAGAATCGAAGTTCCACGACGTCGATGATGAGGAGGAGGGGTGATTACAAACGCCAGCTCGTCGATAGGACAAGAACACGATCCATTTCCCCTTTCCGGTCAATGGTCCTCTGGGTCTGTGGGATGCGTCGTGAGACCGAGTCGACACTAGCACTTTGTGCTTGACCTAAGAAGTCAAGCAGAGACACACCACTCCGGCCTGGTCAACCGAGACCCGGCTGCTTGGCTGGCCTCCTGCGGGCATAGCGTGGGGAAGTCGAGGTAATTCTGGGTCCCCGACTACGAATACGTATGTACGACGTAACTTAGGGGATAGGTACATTGGAGGACATGAGACGGGCCAAGGCAATGTGTTGTTAATTGGGTGGACGGGATGAGACCAGCAAAACGGGCTGTGCAGCAAGTTAGGTACTCCTTACTTGCATTGGATGGGATGGCTGACTTTTCTTTCTTTTTCTCACAGGAAGGAAATACTTTTGGGATGAGGGAAAATGAAGATGGAGTGGTGGCTCCTAATGATGATGCACATCATCCATCCAACCCACGCCCACTCGCGCCGTCGATGAGTTTGATGAGAACTGCCGAGGTCCCGAACCAGCAACAAGTCGAGCACATCCCACCAGCTTCAGCAAGACTCAAGGCCCAAGACGGACAGTGAGAAGACGCCGCAACAGGGTCCCCCTGCGGCCTTAACTTCTCAACTGGCCTCGTGAGCTCTCACCACCATCACCTCCCACCCGTGGGGCGTGGGGCTTGGTGCTGATGGCGTCCCTGATTTGCCGGCTCCCCCAACTCCATCCCACTCTCTTCTCCACCGGCGCTGATGCTTCGAAGTTTGGCCTTGCAGCTCATGACAAACTTATTTCGAAATGGTTCATCGTGAGAGGTCGACTTCTTCACCGGCCGCGTCTTGTCTTTCAACCGCCCTTCTCCATGCCGACGTGCGGAGTGTGGACCTTTTGCTCCTGCACAAGAGGGAGAAGAGGGAAGTCGAGCCGACTTACAAGGCCTTCTCTACCAATCTTCCATCACGACCGTCTCCCAAGCCAACAGATCCAAACTAAGAATAGCCTAGTGTTCCCCCCCGCGTTGTCTCGTCCTAGCTTGGCTCAGATGAGCCGTTGTCCGTTGAGTACTTGAAGATACCGGCTCCACCGTGGTTGTGAGGAATCATGCTGGGAGTCGAGGTACCTTCGAGGAGAGACGGTGACGGTTTTCGGCGGCTGACTTCCCGACCTCGTCTCTTGTATTAAAAAGTCTCATCCCCTTTTCTCTTCTATATATATAAGACAAGATTCAGCCCTTCGCCCCATCATTGCTTCATCTTCCCTCTACGTGTTCCCTCTCCGATTTCCCCTTGTTCTGCTCGCAATGCCATCTGTCACGACCTCGAAACCTGCCGCTGTCCAGACCAAGGCTTTGGCCAATATCAAGCAATCCCCTCCCAAGGAGCTGGGGATTATCGACATTCGAGGCCACCATGGCAACTTCAACTTGAAAGAGGACGTCATGTCCATGTTCAACCCGGACGAGGGCCCTCGGAGGTTGCCGACTCTGCTCTTGTACGACGAGAGGGGCTTGCAGTTGTTTGAGGAGGTAAGCTCCCTCTTCCCACAGCCGCCTCTGCCATGTCCCGCTTCTCACTACCTTCTCAGATCACCTACCTGGACGAATACTACTTGACCAAGTACGAGATTGACGTGTTGAAAAGGTCATGCGACGACATTGCCGGTCGAATTCCTGAAGGCTCCATGGTGATTGAGCTGGGGAGCGGGTTCGTTTGATTCCCACGCCCCCATAAAACCAAGCCCCCCCAAAATGAGTTTTCTAACCCCCAATGGAACTGCAGTAACCTTCGAAAGGTGTGCCTGCTGCTCCAGGCCTTCGAGAGGCTCCAGAAGCCGGTGCAGTACTTTGCCCTGGACCTGTCGAGGCAGGAGCTGGAGCGCACGCTGGCGCAGGTTCCCGACTTCGAGTACGTTTCGTGCCAAGGGCTGCTCGGCACCTACGACGACGGGAGAGAGTGGCTGAAACAGCCCTCGGTTGCTGCCCGTCCCAAGTGCATTCTTCACCTGGGCTCGAGCATTGGTGCGTATTGTTCGAAGCCCTATAAACCCCCCACGGCTGCTAAAAATGAGGGGACGAAATCAGGCAATTTCCAGCGTGACGAGGCTTCAGAGTTCCTCGGCGGGTTTGCGGATCTTCTCCAGCCTTCGGATCTGATGTTGCTTGGAGTGGATTCGTGCAACGATCCGGCCAAGGTCTAGTAAGTCGGCCAAGTCTTCGTTTGTCGACACAGCAGCTAACATATGAGCAGTCGTGCATACAATGGTGAGTGCTTCGTAAGCAGTGCACGTGGGAGAATTCCTCGTTGACTTTTCGCGGCATAGATTCACAAGGTGTCACACACAAGTAAGCAGCTTCTAATTCGCCATGGTCTGATTTGCTGGTTCGGCAGCTGACTCAAAATGGCGCAGATTCATCCTCAACGGTCTCTCCCACGCAAATCGGCTCATCGGCGAGCAAGCCTTTGACGTGAAGAACTGGCGAGTGATTGGCCAATACGTTTACGACGAAGATGGAGGCCGCCACGAGGCCTACGTCGCCCCCCTTCGCAGCATCAAAGTCCTGGGAACGACGGTGCTGCCCCACGAGAGGATCCAGATCGAAGAGAGTCTGAAGTACTCTTCCAAGGAGCTCGAGCAGCTCTTGGAGTCGGCGGGTCTCGCTGAATTGGACCGATGGACGCGAGGAGACGAGTATGGTAAGTCAGACGAAGCTAGTCACGCTAGATGCAGGGACTTTCTCTTCATGACGGGATTGGGCGTTGTTGCTTTTACCCCGCGATTCTATGAGCTGTGCATGCCGATGGAACGGGGTGTGCATTGCCATTTCCCAATCCAGGCCGGTGTGTGTGAGCAGTGTGTATCGCAGCTGCGTCAACGACGTGGGGGTCTGTGTAAGAGAAGGGAGAAGACCGAGAGAGACAATGACGGAGAGATATAATTGCGAAGAAGCGGGATGCTAACTTGTCAAACTGCAGGACTTCACATGCTGCAGAAATCCAGCATGCCGTTTAGCCTGACACCAGCCCTCTACGCAGCGGAGCCGCTGCCGTCCATCCAAGACTGGGAAGATCTATGGAAAGCTTGGGATGTGGTGACGTTGGGCATGCTCCCGACCGAGGAGCTCAAGTTGAAGCCCATCAAGCTGCGGAACGCCTGCATCTTCTACCTGGGCCACATTCCCACCTTTCTCGACATTCAACTGACCAAGACTACGCGAGAGCCGGCCACGGAGCCAGCTTACTACTGGTCCATCTTCGAGCGCGGAATCGATCCGGATGTCGACAACCCCGAGCAGTGCCACGCGCACTCGGAGATCCCCGAGGAGTGGCCTCCCGTCGAAGAGATTTCCGAGTACCAGGAGAGGGTCCGTCTTCGTCTGCGAAGCCTGTATCAAGCTGGTACCAACCAGATCTCTCGCCACGTCGCGAGGGGCATTTGGGTCGGGTTCGAGCACGAGCTGATGCACATTGAGACGTTGCTGTACATGATGCTGCAGAGCGGGAAGGTTTTGGCTCCTCCTGGTACCGTCCGACCCGACTTTGAGAAGCTGGCCAAGCAAGCCTACTCTGCGAGAGTCCCCAATGAGTGGTTTGATATTCCGGAGCAGACGATTACTCTGGGCATGGACGATCCCGAAGACGAAAGTGATCCTTCTTGCCACTTTGGCTGGTACGTTGGGTGCCCCCCCGCGGAGTGAAGGAGATGTCTGAAGATTATGTGTACAGGGACAACGAGAAGCCAGCTCGCGGCGCCAAGGTGCACGCTTTCCAAGCTCAAGGACGCGCCATCACTAACGAAGAGGTTGGTACAAACCTCCATGCTCGACAGCAATTCTTACTGACGTAATGCCATGTAGTATGCCAAGTACCTGTATCACACTCACACGAGCCAAGTCCCGGCGTCCTGGGTGAGCGAGCCAACCAACGCCAACGGCAGCAGCAGCTCCAATGGTCACGCCAATGGCAATGCCAGCGCCAACGGGAACACGAACGGGAACGGACACATCGCCAAGGAAGAAGTTCCCGAATCCTTCCTCCAGGGAAAGCTCGTGCGAACCGTGTACGGCCTCGTCCCCCTTCAACACGCCCTCGACTGGCCCGTCTTCGCGTCCTACGACGAACTCGCCGGCTGCGCGACCTGGATGGGCGGTCGCCTGCCCAGCTTCGAAGAAGCCAAGAGCATATACGCCTACGTCAACAAGCAAAAAGCCGAAGCCGAACGAACCCTCGGCAAGACCGTCCCCGCCGTCAACGCCCACCTCGTCAACGACGGCGTGCGCGAGACCCCTCCCTCGCCCACCTCCGAGACCTCCTCCGAGGACAGCTCGTCGGAGCTGTTCCTCAACCTGGCCGGCGCCAACGTCGGCTTCCGCCACTGGCACCCCGTGTCCGTGACGCATCGCGGGGGCCAACTCGCCGGCCAGGCCGAGCTCGGGGGTGTCTGGGAGTGGACCAGTTCGACGCTCGCGCGGTATCCCGAGTTCAAGCCCATGGGGTTGTATCCGGCGTACACGGCCGACTTCTTCGACGGGAAGCATAATGTTGTGTTGGGGGGGTCGTGGGCTACGCATCCGCGCATTGCGGGGAGGAAGAGCTTTGTTAATTGGTATCAGCGGAACTATCCTTATGCTTGGTGCGGCGCGAGGTTGGTTAGGGATGTTTAGGCGAATCAAAGCAACCAAGAGGTTACATGAGGATACTGGGGAGTGTTGCAGAGGAGGAGGGAATACAAGGCAACATGTACTTTTTGTGGTGGGACAGTGGTGTTAAAAACGATCCGGACGGGGAGGACGGGAGGGGTTGGAACTCTGGGTGCTGGATGCTGTTAATATGAACAAGCAAGGATAGGACAAGGGGCCAAAGTCAAGGTCCGGCCTGGGTTATGAGGCGTATCAAGTTTGGGTCGAGGAGGGAAGTAAGTCATCGATCAGATTGAATATGTAAGGACAAGGTTGAACCATAGGTAGTTTGCAAGTCGGGGTCTCAAGGAGTTTACTTTGAATCTTGATACGGTTTTATTTTCCACCTTTCCACAGGAATTTCACCTAATACCTCTGCAATACCTAATAATCAAACCATTTTTAAAAGAGCCCTTCGTCGAAAGTGATCGGAAGGCCTCCCAAGTGAATCCTCCGTTTTTCGCCTTTTTCGCCCCTATACGCCAATGTCCACGACTATACTCAAGTAGTCGCATTCTAGACTGTTGACCGACAGCCATCGTTCAATCATCTGGGCCATTCATTTTAAATAGTGACCGAATGTACGCATGTTGAGAGGATGGATGAGCCCTTCGTCAAAACCACTCCAAAAAGTGTGGCCAATGCCCCATGGATTCTCACTCTTCGGGATGAGCGCGACGCCGCAAGTTTTCAAGACACCCAGTTCGCTCAACCGTTCAAGCTACCGTAAATGTCTAGGAGCTGCTCAAACACATACCCGGGTACCTTGATGCCGTTCTCGGTGATGAGCTGGGAGATCAAGTTGGGGGGCTTGAAAGAAGCATTAGTCCCCCTCCCTCACGATTAAGACAGGTGGGTGGACACTTACAGTAAAGTCAACGGCGTCATCGGGGTTCTTGCTCTTGGCTTCCGAGGAAAAGTCCAAGACGTGCTGCTCGAAACCAATGTCCTTCTGGCCCGTGACAAACTTGCGGGCAAACTTGTGCGTCTCGACGGCCACGTAAAAAGGAACCTTGGGCTTGGAGGCCATGGCCAGCTCGGCAATCTGCAGTGTGCCCAAGCGAGAGATGATGCCTCCGTTAGAGGACACGGCCTCGGCGCCAACGATGACCATATTGACCTGGCGCAGCAGGCCCAGCACGTGGGCAACGGCGGCCTCACCAATCTCGGCCACGGGGATGCCCATCCCGCGCAGCTCGCCGACGACGCGGTCGCTCTCTCCGGCGCGCGTCTCCTCGCGCACGTAAATCACCTTGAACTTCCCGGCGCCGATCTCGCGGACGGCGCGCTCGAGGATGGCGATGACGGAGCGCGAGGCCCCGTGGGTCAAGACGCACTTGCCCTCGGTGATGAAGCGCCAGCCGGCGTCGGCAATACCGTCGCGGGCGGCGTTCGCGCGGGCGGCAAAGAGGCGGCCGTTGGCGAGGAGGTGTTGGCGCACCGTGTCGAAGCTGTCGTCCTGCTGGCGGAGCGACGAGATGAGGTACTGGAGGAAGAGGTCGGTGCCGGCCGAGAGGGGCACTGGGTTGGCTACGGAGGCCTTGAGGCGGTCGGACTGGGCCTTGACCGACTCGAGCGTCTCGAAGACGGTCGTGGACGGCGTCGAGTTGAGCAGGTGGATGAGCGATTCTATGGCGGCGACGGGTTTGGTGAGGTGCGGATCTGACGCGAGGAGGTTACGGTACGTGGCCACGATGCTGCGGGTTGGGGTGTGGTTAGGAACAGTGAGCATCTGGGTCGAGGATGGAAGACGGACTCAAAATTGGACGTGGATGGTGCATCAGCAGCAGCAGCAGCAGCTGGCTGAGGGACAGCCGCGGGGGCAGCTATCATGAGTGTCAGTCATGGTGTTGTGGGGGAATGGAACGTGGATGTAGGGTTGTGTGCTGACGTTCTAAAGATTCCGTAGCCATGGCGCATAAGATGTTGGGTCTTTGCGAGGATCACGAGAGAAACGATGTGGTGATGGTTGGTGTTCGCGACAAGAATGGTTGGTGTGGAGGGGAATTTTGAGGTTTGGTGAGTCAATCTCTCGGGAGTGGACGTCACGATTTTTGGCGGGGCAGTTATGGACTGGGGAAGGAGCAATTCGGGTGGGGTAGTTGACTTCAGTGAGCCTCCAATTTACACAGTAATTAAGTCACGGAAAGAGCCTCGACGTGGCCTAGGAATTGAAAAAGTAAACATTATGTCATTTTAAAGCAATATCAAACCGCATGCATATGGCACCTTGTGATCCCAGTCGACTCTCCCTCTGCTCACCTTTCATCCCAGCCAGTGACATGGCACCATGCCAGATCGTGGTCGACCCCTCAGCCCGCAAGCTACCCTGAACATCACGGACGAGCTACCCAAACAACCCCACCACATGGAACCTCCCCGTGCTCGCTCCAGGCAGACTTATACATCCATCCCAAGAACACATCTCCCGAGCGTCCCTTGACGTCTTCACCACTTCCCCCCCAACAAACACCACAAAACCCCCCCCTCTCACCCCCAATGGAGCTCCTCGACCCCGCCACCGGGCAACCGCTCCCCAACGACGCCATCCAGCGCATCCTCTTCGTCGCCAACGCCGTGCACGTCTACAACATCCCCCCCCTCACCACCACAAAGGGCTACAACGCCGCCTCGTGGACCACCGACCCCAAGCGCCACATCTTCACCGCCCGCCTGCGCCTCGTCGAGACCGCCTTCGAATCCCCCTCCTCCTCCTCCGAAAACACCAACCTCAAGGTCGACGCCGTCCTCGAGGACCCCTCGACCGGCCAGCTCTTCGCCGCAGCGCCCTACACCGCCGCCGCCATCGTCGAGCCCGTCCTCGACAGCAGCCGCTTCTTCGCCCTCACCGTGCGCGACCCCCAGGGCCGCAAGGCCGTCCTGGGCATCGGCTTCGAGGAGCGCAGCGAGGCCTTCGATCTGAGCATCGCCCTGCAGGAGGCCCGTCGCGCGCTCGGCTGGGAGGGCGAGCAGACCAAGGCCGCTGCCGCCGCCGCCGCAGAGCAGGAGGACAAGCGCGACTACAGCCTCAAGGACGGTGAGACCATCACCGTCAGCTTCGGCAGCGGCTCAAAGTTTGGCCGGCGCAAGGCCTCGCAGCCCGACTCGGGGGGTGCGACGGCCAACTTGCAATCGTTTGCGCTGCCTCCGCCTCCGCCGGGTCCTTCGGGCGGCGGGTTCGCTTTGGCCCCGCCGCCGAGCGCTCAGGACGTGAGGCAGCAGCAGAAGCAGACGGCCAAGGACCTCGGCTTCGACGATGGGCAGTTTGGCGAGTTTGCGTAGAGGATCGGGACCGGACGATGAAAAAATGAAGAGCATCTTGTCGAGGCGGGGCGAAGCGTGGGCATAAAGAAGTATTTGTCATCTCGACATCTCAACGCAGGGGCGACGTTAATAATGAGATAAAAGAAGTAATGATATATTATGGGTTTTGTATATATTTGGCCGTATCAGTCATGTAATCCATTTCCAGCATACACAACGCCGACGATGCTCAATCAATGCCAGTCAAGTTGTTGTACATGTGCTCAAGGCCACGGAGCCTGAAAGCACGGAAGGCTGAGCCGTCTGACCCTCGTGGCCTTGAGACGGGCATCGGCCCATTCGTCCTCGTCCTCGCACACCTCCATAGCGTCGTCCGAGTATTCCTTTGGATAGTGGTACTGTGTCAGGCTGCAGGGGGACAACTCGGCCTCTTCCTCGACTGTCTCCAGGACCCCCTCGAAGGGAATTGCGTCCGAGTACGACGTGGAAGGGCGACGGGTATTCTGAAATGAGCTCATGGGGACGAACTCGGGCGAGCTGGCGTTCAGGGGCGCCGTCGATGCCATCGCCATGGGGGAAAACGGGGAGGCGACGGTGTAGCTCGAGG
Source organism: Thelonectria blattea (assembly GCA_024115155.1). Taxonomy (NCBI): domain Eukaryota; kingdom Fungi; phylum Ascomycota; class Sordariomycetes; order Hypocreales; family Nectriaceae; genus Thelonectria; species Thelonectria blattea. The sequence continues at coordinate 73,718 of JAMQMW010001901.1, forward strand.
GAGTTGGGGGCAGAGATCCATCTGCGGGACACTGAGTCTGGAAGCCAGCCATGGCTACGGCCTCGCGGGTCTGGATCTCGACGTATAGCTCGCCGAGGCGGTTGAAGATGACCTTTTCCTGGTCGACGGCCTCGTTGATCTTGGCCTTGAGCAGGCTGAGGTGCTTCCTCAGCTTGCGACGTTCCTTGCCGGCCTCGAGCGTTTGGTGGCGGGCATCGGCCTGGACGTATTGTCTAACGAGGCCGGCAGCTCTGCTGGCTTGCCTCTGGAGCGAGTCGCGGAGGTAGTAGTGCTCTGTGTAGAGGCTCTCGATAGGACGAGCCGAGGCGTCGTAGGGTGTAGTGGAAGGCCTCCTGGTGCCGCCCGGAGAGCTGGTGAAGGGGAACGAAGAGTGTCTTCGAGGCTGAGGCTTGAAGGGGATGGGCAGAGCAGGCCCGTCAGAGGATGAATTCGTCTCTGAACGGGCTTCGGGCGAGGTTGAAGAGGGAAAATTGGCCGTCTTGGGAGACACATCCATCATCTCATCGGGAGGAGGCGTGATCCTAGCATCCATGGGGAGAAGGTGAACCAGTTGCTGGTACGTTGGGAAGACGTATTCCATATTAAGAAGTTGGCCTTTGTCTTTGATCGAGTGTGATGATTTTAATCTCCGAGATCAAAAGGATTGAGCAGGTCCCGATCCTCAGATATGTACTCAATCTGTCGACTGAAGACCCAACACCCCTTCCTCCATGGCAACGATCACCTGTCGTGGCATATCTCCTATAGAGAGACGCAAGGAGCTTTGTTCATCTAATGCACCTTAATGCAACTTCACAAAGAAAAGGCCGACTTCCGGAAGGCCCGTGGTCGAGTATGAGGCTCCGTACCTGGCGGCCGACTATTCTTTGTCCCTGACTCGGCCATCCGTGCCCAGTTTGCCACCAACGGTTGAATAGGCGAAGGGGTTGGGTTTTGGGATTGTTCTCTCTGACCCTCTCTGTCCAGGGAGCCAATCGACGGGCGCAATTGACGCGGTTGGGTCACCGGGCGGTGTTGATTGAAGCGTCGACTTTGACATTGGCCGTGGGGCTGCCGTGACGCCCTGAGGCGCAACGGGCTCGGACGCGCGTCGCAAGTTTGTTTGCTGAAGAGGTCCCTCAAATAGCAAAGCCGTCGTGTTTTGGAGGGTCGTTGAAGCGCCATAATCCGGCGTCAATGGCCGCCTGTCGGATGGAAGACACCTCGCCGTCGGTCACGGGACGGTTCAGGTCCGCATATCGAACCTCTTCGGCCTCGCCCTCTGCTTCCTTGCCCCTGACTCTCTTTTTCTTCCCAACATGAGCGTCAGGTTTATACTGCTCCATGATGTTGACAAAGCAGTCGGTCGAGACCTCCTTGGCCAGGAACTTCATGATTTCCGCGCCCTCGGCCTCCTTGCCGGGCATGACGAGGTGCCTGACGAGCAAGCCTTTCTTTGCGATTCCATCGGCGGTGAAGCACAAGTCACCGACTTGCGCGTGCATGGCTTTGACGCTCTCTCTGGCCGTCGTGGCGTAGTCGTCCGCTTTGAGGAGGCGCTTGGAGGTGGTGGGCTCCCAGACTTTGAAGTCGGCTAGATAGATGTCCACTAGGCCATCCATCAGCTGTAGCGACTCGGGAGAATCAAAGCTTGAGGTATTGTAGATGATGGGCACCTTCAGTCCATGGTCTCTTGCGTGAAGGATGCTCAATGCCACTTGGGGAACCACATGCTCCGGCGTGACGATGTTTATGTTGTGGACATTGCCGACCTGCTGCAACTTGACATACCAATCCCCCAACTCCTCGGGGGTCAAGTCCATGCCGTTGCGTTGGTGAGAAATGTCAAAATTCTGGCAAAAGATGCAACGCAAGTTGCAGCCGCTCATGAAGACGGCGCCGCTCCCATGGTGGCCCTGAATGCAAGGTTCTAAGCGTCGTCAACACTCAAAGCAACGACAACAAAGAAGACGTGAACGGACCTTCGCCAAAGTGGGGAGCAATCACATTGACTTTTGCTTTCTCTCCAATGAGGCACATTCCAGTGGTTTCGTAGCGGTTCACACCACATTTCCTGGGACAGAGGTTGCAGTTGCGGAGGTGCGAGTAGGCTAACGACCGTTTCTTGGCCGCATCTCGGGAACTCAGCAGGGAGTAGCGAGGTAGGTAGTCGTCGAGGAGGAAAGGAGGAGCGAGATGAAGCGAGCGACGGCCCGAAAGAGTCGTCAATGGGTTCTTGCCTGGAAGGCATCGTCTCGAGAGACGAAGCATTGCTTGTCCGGGTTAAAGGCGATGGTTACCATTGACGGTGATGTGATTGATCAACCGAGGAGGTGCAGTTATAATACCTAGTTTATGAGCTAAACCTTTCCAGGCATAAAGTGGGCCCAGCTCCAACGACTCCAGCGACTTCTTGCCGCAGGCGAGAGCTACAGCTTCCCTTCCAATTGTCAACTTGAGCATTGATGAGACATGATCTGCCCCGTATCCGTACTTTGTACCTAACGTTGGATGTTATATTCATGTTATAAAGCGATTTAATATCCATTTGAATTTCGACCATACGGACTTGGACCACACGGATATTGACCATACCATTTTGTCCATCTGGATTCTGCCTCCAACTCCAAGCATCCCTATTCCTCCAAAAGCTCTCCCCGCGAGACACGCGTCGGACAGGCTCCTAAATCTTCAGAAGCGAGTGATACTCGGACGGAAGCCGATCCTTGAGCTCGGCCATCTTCGTTCTGTACTTGGCCACCTCACCCACGAGGAACTTCTCTCGCCCTTGCTCCCCCCCAGGCAAGTCCGCCTCCAACACGGCCAGAGCATTCTTCGCCGTGAGGATCTCGACATCCTTGGCCCGGACCTCCTCCTCCAGCTTCGTCTTCTCCTTCAAGGCCTTCTCCGCCTTGACTTGGAGGGCCCGGTGCCTCTTCTCCAGCTCCGTCACGCGCTCGGGGAACTTGGGCGCGGTCACGGTGATGACGGTCGGCTCCTGCTCCAGCTTGCGCGTCTCGGCGGCGTGCGGGTTGGTCTCGATGGCCGGGAGCACGAAGAGCGGCGACTGCGGGCCCTTGCCGGCGATGCGATAGTAGCGGGTGACTATGTCGACGGGGATCAAGCCCTTGGCGTACCAGTTCCCGCCGCGGCTCTTCTCCCACATGCGGTTGCCGGCAGCCCCGACCTCGCGCCACATCTTCTCTTTGGCTGTGTACGTGGCCTCCTGCCGGTCGAGCAGCGAGTGGATGTGCCCGAGGACGTCTTCGCCGCTGTTAGCTAGCACCCAACGGTCCTGCGGGTACACTATCTCGCGGCCGCGGGACACGCCGTCGGGCCCGACACGCCGGACCATCTGATACGGCACCACGGCCTCGCCGGCCAAGACTTCGAGCGCGTTGGCGTAGGTGATTTCGAGCTCGTGCATGCGCGCGACGAGGTACTGGTGGTGGGCCAGCCACTGCCCGAGGAGGCAGTTCCGGAGGCCCGCCTGCTGCGGCGTCTCCTCGTCGCTCGGGTTCGGCGGCAGGAGGGATAGGAGGCCGCCCGTGGCGCTGTACTCGTGGTCGAGAATCTCGAGACACTCGTTGGCGTGCATGGTCAGCTGGTGGTGCGTCATGAACGGCCTGCGAACGCCGTCCTTCTCGGCCCACGGGCCCCAGTCGGCGACGGAAGCGAGCGGGCAGTGGTACTCGATGCCCTTGGCCTCCGATTCCTCCCTGACGGTGTTCTGAAGGCCCCAGAGCGGAGCGTGGTGCGAGTCTTCATGGTTGGTGTACGGCTTGTCGAGCCGGTCGAGGAAATCGAAGGCGTCGCCGGGATAGAAGGCCTCTCTGTCCTCCTCGTCGTCGTTGTCCAAACCGGGGATGGGGAATCCCTTGGACGACGGAGCGAGCTTCTTGATGAGGTTGAGGAGGGAATGGGCGTGCTGCTTCAGGGCGTGCAAGGTGGGAGGCGTGCCCGAGGAGAGGTACGAGCAGTTGACGTGCTGGAGGAGGTCGATGTCGCCCGGCTTGAGCCGACCGCTCTCGGGAATGAAGTAGTCGCAGGCATACGACGTAGCCCAAAGATTGGAAGGGATTGCGAGAGGAGCTGTCTTCTGGCCGCTTGACTCCATGGTGATGAGTGCTCTGGTGAGGCTCGAATTGGGGTGGTGGTTGGGGACGACAGGTGCCGGCGATGAAGGGCGACGATGAGATGTGAAGAAAATACCAGAAAGAGGGGGGGCCTCTTTCGTCTATGCAGACTTTAATTGCACCTTCAAAGAATGAGTCTCTTTGTTTGTGCTTGTGAGGGTGATGCCCAGCTGTGGAACTTCGGGTATCCTGAGGACAAAGACGTCTTTGTCGAAGCAAACCTAAGTTCCTCTGGACGCTCTCATTGATGCAGGCTGAGTCCGTCTTGGAGCAAGATTCCAGAAGCGAGCATCGGTGTGCGTTTGAACCCGACGGTCCTCCCGTGAAGGCAAGGTGCTTCATGTTAGAACTCCTTGCATGTCAATGAATGGAACACATCGGACATCAAAGAGTGATTCATCCGCCACTGTTGAAGATAGGCTGCCTCGACTAAGGGCTGAGCCAGATGTTCTCATTATACCAGATTGATCACTGCTCAACGTTGGTGATGGAGGGAGGGAGGGGGTTCGTAGCAAAGGAGTTTAAACGACAAGCACCTGTGCTTCGAATGCATGAGCCGCAACTCCTTTGTGTATTGTATTGTATCCCTATAACATAGTACCTATAATTCGGCAATAGTAATAGGGACATAGATGCAACAAGTGCGACCAAAAAGAAGCTTGCTTGATGGTCTACATCAACCTCAGCAACAGCAAAAAGACAACTCCCCGAGATGGGCTCGAACCATCAACCTCCTGATTAACAGTCAGACGCGCTAGCCAATTGCGCCATCGGGGATTTACGATACAGTCTGTGTCTCTAAATATTATTCATAGAGAGTTAGCAAAGGATCGACAGATAACATGCGGAAGATGTTCACACGGGGAACCAAAATTCTGTATGAACAACAGGAAAGCCGCCGCATCAGTAAAGCGGATGGTCCCTCGAGCACTTCTTCGGTTGAGCAATAGTCACCATCCCACTAGCAAATGCTCACCCGGCGCAATGCGAAATCAAGGACAGGAGATGCAGGAACAAGGTTTCTGAGGTTTGCAGCCACGAACGTCATTTGATGGCATGTCGAATCTCTTTCGGTGTGCAGAAGCACATTGTACTTTATGGCCAGTGGAACAGGCCCAATTTTCGCCGATCCCACTTCTTCTAATTGGTCTAGAGAGCTCTTCTCAGATTTGCGGCAAGTACTATGTGCCTTAGCACACTGAAAGAGATAATGTGCAACGAGATTGACCCTGTTGCGGCCTTATTTTTTGCGAGCAAACGGCCCTCGGGATTTTCACAAAGCCTACTCATTATGGGTTGTTGAGGCGGTTGGAGGCCTTACGGACTGGAGTGTTCGTTGAACAACTCTCACCAGACGGATTCGTATGGTTAACTCGTGATATCTCTGACATGAAGGCTGGCGGGTTGGAGACGTCTTGACAACCGCAGGAGAGCATATGCAGCGCATGCACTAATCAGAACAAGAAACAGCAAGAGGCTTCACTTCTGCTCCTTCAGACACTCAGCATGCAGGTACAGTATGTAGTCAGTGATGGCGGGCTAGATGTGTCATCGTGGCGACCTCGCCATGTTCTGGCGAGGAACGGGAGTCACATGCCACCGCAGATGTCGGAATTGAGTTGTGGCTCAGCGTGGCTCCAGGCTCGATAGTGACCAGCCAACGCAAATCCAACCAGGAGGTTCCAGTCCGGGTAGGGCTCAAGACGAGTCCAAGGCTGTGAGAAATGTTTCGGAGGAGTCGTCCCTTCAGGAGGACGAACCCGGGCAGGCTGGCTGGCGTCGGCCGTGGCCGTGGCATGTCCGTGGCAGGTGACAAGGGTGAAGTTTCAATCTGCTGAATAGATGAAGCTGCAGGGGTCGGGACTGGTGGACTCTGAGAGACGTGGTGGGGGGCAGAACTGGCCATCTTCAGCTGAACCAGCATCAAGTGTTTAGCGCCTCGGACGAACTGAAGAAGATTGGGCGTGTGCGTCTGTTGGAATGGAGGCATGAAAGACATGATGGAGCATTTTCCAGGGCGATCGGTAGTTGTGTCTCCGATGATCAGAGACTTTTTGGAGACTGAGGAGGGAGTCAAATGACTTGTCAATAGTCTGCCGTAGTGTCGAGTCGACTCCTGAGACGGGAACGTGGATTTCATGCCTCGAAAACACAACCCGAGAATGCTGACGTAAACGACTTTGAGCTTTCGCGGATTGGGAACGGCTAAGCTCAGAACATGCCAAGCAGCCAAGCGAGGGACAGATCGACAACCGTCCTCGCCGTCATTGAAGATGAATGCAGAAGCCGCTATGCCAGTTGGGCCGCAGGTGAAGCCTGCGAAGGCTCGATGAGGAGCCCAGGGAGACGCGCCAGGAGAGACACTGGGCGTCAAAGTTAAATGGGATAAACGGTTCGATCAGGGAGATGAGATTAAATCACGAACGAGTCTTGGCCCGGTCCATAGACCCGGGTATGCGGCGACCCGACGGCACATCCAAACTTGGCAGACGTAACGACGCCGAGAGCATTCCGGGAGTGACCATCATGATGCGGTGAAGAGAAAAGAATTCACTGATCAGAAGACGGGAGTCTTTGATGCGACGGCGATCCTTGTCCAGCTGTAACACCATACCCATGTATGGAGAGTGCAGTAGCCTTGCGCTTGTGCGAACGGCAGCTCAAGCAGGCAGTGCATCGACAATGGTGTCGCGAAGTGGGAGCATGACGGCCATCCGAGCTGAGACGGCATCTTGCTTTTGTGTTGCGAAAGTTTTCGGGTGCCAAGAGATGGGCCAAAAGAAGAAGAAAAAAAAAATCTCTGTCTCGGCCCTCCCAATTTCTCAATCTGTGACAAGTTGCAGGCGCGCGCTCTGTGCGACCGTCAGTCTCTTCTTCGTGGACGCGTCGCCTCTCCCCACCCACCGCATCCCCCAGCCGCTACCAGAACAAATAGCCCGGATGCTATCGGTGGGGAATGGAAAGGGAGTGCGTAAAACTAAAACCTGCCGTGCTGCAAGCGAGAGGTTGATGAAGTCGTCGCCGGCTCACGGTCCACTAGCCAAGCGTGCATCAGCCGAGATGAGCTCGTCGGTCGGACGCCCCTTCAGGAGGCAAAAGTGGCATCTCCATGTGCCGGAGCAAGGAACAGAAGCCTTTTTTTGCTCCCGTCGAAGATAGGGTTACATGGGGTGATGTGAAGAGGGTGATCCCGAAACAGACTCTATCTGCCGCCTCGAATTGAGAGCCTGTTGGGAGACGGGACGAGAGAGACATTTTTATCATGGGTTGGTTGGCTGTTTTGTTTCGAGTTTCCCGATGTGCAGCCAAGAGGGGACGATTCCTTCATGTCCTGTTGGTGGGACGGGCAACACGAGCAGGTGGCCCTGGGCGATGCATTGGATTCCTGTGGTGGATTGCTGCATCTCACTAAACACTGCAAGCAAGCTGGTAGTGCTTGTGTGTGTATGTGTGTGTGTGGGCTGGTCGTCATGTCCGTGGTGGTGGTGGTTGATCATCGGTCGACATGACTGAGATGATGCATCTGGCAATTTGCATTCGCAACCAGCGGTCATGACAGCCTGAGGATACGAAAATCCAGGAGAAACCATGGGAAGGAGCCTAGGGTGTTTCCAAGGTCCCGAGTTTCAGGGACTCTTGCCATGCAACCTCGAGAGCGCTGTGACGTATCCGCTGCGACCTTGACCCTGCTGGGGATGGCTGGAGCCGTCCTTGTCGTCCCTCCAAAATAGCAGATGCACCCTGTAAATCAGTCGACGGCGGCGGCCCAAACCAAGGCCAGCCGGTTCAGCAAGGCATGGAAGGCATGGGCTCTCGTACGGCATTGCGACGGCAGAAGGAAACAGTGAAACCGGGACCAAAGAGCAATCCTCGGCCTGCGCGACAGAACCACACCACCACGACCAAAGTGCCAACCACCCCGCGGCGGCATCGTCGTCAACACCAACCGCCAAGACAAGCAAGCGCCAGCGCAAAGTGACACTGGACACGCAACGCACACAGCCCACCGTCTGGAAGGAAAGAAGCCATCCCTTTTTTTTCGGACCGCTCCAGAACCACATCACCAGCTGCGTGCAAGCTGAGACATTGATTTAATATAGCGGCCTTCTTTTTTTTTTTTGTCCTTCTTGGATGCCTCCCTTCTCGTCCTCCCTTACCTATTGAATTCCTGTCTACATATCCGTACTTTATTCAAGACTCCCGCTGTGGATTGGGAAAAAACTTCGTCGTCACTGACCTTCTCCAAGGAAGTGATTGCCCTCCACCCGCACTTGCACTTGCCAATTTACCTGGCACCTCCCCATCCCCCCGGTCCCACGCCAACCACCAACTTTGGCAGGCACGCCCCAGCAAACCAGCTAACAACGCCCCCTCATCATCCACCCCCGGCAATCTCAAAGCCCCAATCTCCAGCTGGCCCAGCTCCTGGCCTCCCCTTCATCACGAACCTCCACCGCCCAGTCTGTCTAACCGACAACGCGAGCCACAAGGCTTTAACCTCCCTGCATCCCTCCCACAACCTCTTGGCTCAATTCTTGGATTCCTTTTTTTCTTCATTTGTTTCTTGTGTCCCTCCAACTGCACTCCTTACGAACTGACTCCATCTCTCGCTAACAAGAGACTCGAGTCCAGCTTCCACTAATACTTCCGACACCTACGGATAGAGGGAGGCCTGTTGGTCCTTCGTCATCATGGGTTTCGTCGATTGGATCAAGGATAATGTCCCGTCCGACCCAAACTCGGGCGAGGCCCAGAAGGAATCTGAGCCTCAGTCCGTATGGGGTTCGTCACGGCATGCGACTTCTCCGACTGCACATTGCTAACCCCCTGCAGGTATGATCGATACCTTGGTCCCTGTGCTCATCGCCTCGGCCGTCTACCTCGTCATTTTCCTCGTTATTCGACGCTCCCAATCCCGCTTCTACGCGCCCAGAACCTACCTTGGTTCCATCCGAGAAAAGTACGCCGTTCCCGATTTTAACTTTGGTCCGTCAACCGTCCTTCTAACGTCATATCAGTGAACGGAGTCCCGAGCTTGGAAGCGGCCTCTTTGGCTGGATCAGCTCGTTCTGGAAGATCCCCGATACCTACGCCCTCCAGCACCAGAGCCTCGACGCCTATCTCTTCATCCGATACCTTCGAATCGTTTGCACCATCTGCTTTGTCAGTCTTTGCCTCACTTGGCCTATTCTATTCCCCGTCAATGCCACTGGCGGCGGCGGGAAGGCTCAGCTCGAAATCTTGTCCTACAGCAACATCGATACCAAGACTCAGAAGAACCGCCTCTACGCCCATACGTTTGTCGCCTGGCTCGTCTACGGCTTTTTGATGTACACGATCCTCCGCGAGTGCATCTTCTACATCAACGTTCGCCAGGCCTTCCTGCTCTCCCCAGCGTACTCGAAGCGCATCTCGTCCCGCACCGTCCTATTTACCTCCGTTCCCGAGGAGTACCAGGACGAGGCCTGCCTGCGCACCTTGTTCGGCGAATCTGTCCAAAATGTCTGGCTTGTGGGCGATACCACCGAGCTCGACGAGTTGGTCAAGGAGCGTGACGACGCCGCTATGAAGCTGGAGAAGGGCGAGGTGAAGCTGCTCAAGCTCGTGAACAAGGAACGAATCAATGTCATGAAGAAGGGCGGAGATGTTGGCGAGAAGGCTCCCGCCAATGCCGACCCTGAGGCCGGAAACCTTGCTGCTCGCTGGATTCCCGACAAGAAGCGCCCCTCGCACCGTCTTGGTCCCCTGGGTCTGATTGGCAAGAAGGTTGATACCATTGAATGGGGTCGCGAGGAGCTGCAGAGGCTTATCCCCGCCGTCGACACTGCCCAGGCCGAATTCATCGGAGGCAACATCAAGAAGGCCCCCGCCGTCTTCATCGAGTTCTACACCCAGTCCGATGCCCAGGCCGCTTTCCAGACTGTCGCCCATCACCAAGCTCTGCAGATGTCTCCCCGCTACATCGGCGTTCAGCCCACCGAGGTCGTTTGGAAGAGCTTGTTTATTCCTTGGTGGCAGCTCTTCGTCCGCCGTTATGCCGTGTACGCCTTCATCGCCGTCCTCGTCATCTTCTGGGCCATCCCCGTCGGTATCGTCGGTCTTATCTCCCAGGTTTCCACCCTGAAGCAGCTCCCCGGCCTGACCTGGCTCGACAAGATCCCCAAGTCCATCCTGGGTGTCATTTCGGGTCTTTTGCCCTCGATTGCTCTCTCCATCCTCATGTCTCTGGTCCCCGTCATCATGCGCCTGTGCGCCAAGCTCTCGGGTGCCGTTTCGCTCTCCCAGGCCGAACTCTTCACACAGAACGCCTATTTCTTCTTCCAGGTTATTCAGGTCTTCTTGATCCGAACCATGGCAGATAGCGCATCGGGTGCCATCATCCAGATTGTCAAAGATCCCAGCTCAGTCTTGGATCTATTGTCCCAGTCTCTCCCCACCTCTTCCAACTTCTACATCTCCTACTTCATCGTTCAGGGTCTCACCATCGCTGTGAGTGTTCTGACCCAGGTCGTCGGGTGCCTCATCTTCCGCATCCTATACAAGTTCCTTGCCGGCACTCCCCGAGCCATGTACAACAAGTGGACCACGCTGAGCAGCCTTTCGTGGGGAAGCTTGTTGCCCGTCTACACCAACATTGCCGTTATCAGTAAGCCGCTCCTTGCCCGTTGAACGTTAACTTGCTAACAAGGACATAGGCGTCACCTACGCGGTCATTGCTCCCCTGATGCTGTTCTGGTCTACGCTTGCCATGGGCCTCTTCTACCTCGCTTACCGATACAACATCCTCTTCGTCACCGACACCGTCATCGATACTCGTGGTCTGATCTATCCCCGTGCGCTCAAGCAGCTCTTCGTCGGCATCTACTTGGCCGAGGTGTGCCTAGTTGCCTTGTTCATCATCTCCAAGGCTGCTGGCCCCGCGGTCCTGATGGTTCTTTTCCTCATCTTTACCATTTTGTTCCAGATCACCATTTCCAAGGCTTTGGATCCTCTCTTGTACAGCTTGCCCCGAAGCCTCCAGGTTGAGGAGGAGGCCATTCAGAGAAGCCAGCCAGCCTCTGATGCCGAAGCTGGCCAGATCGTCAGCAGCAACTCTGGCGAGGCCAAGCACAACATGCTCAACAACCTCGTGCCTGGGAGCGGCAGCCCCCAGAAGAAGGGCAACTTCTTCATGAAGTGGCTCAAGCCTTGGATGTACGCCGACTACGCCACGCTCCGCAACCTCGTGCCCCAGGACCAGATTGCCGAGCTCGAGCGCCAGTACACTGATGAGGTTGAGGCCAACGCCTACTTCTCCCCATCGGCCACCAGCCCTACCCCCGTGCTCTGGATCCCCGAGGATCCTGCTGGTGTTTCAAAGCAGGAAGTGGCCCTCACGAGCAAGGTGATTCCCATCACGGACGAGGGCTGCTCTCTGGACGACAAGAACAACATTGTGTGGGATACCGTTGGAGCCCGACCTCCCATCTGGAGCGAGAAGATTTACTACTAGAGAAGGATTTTTTATTTGCGTGATACCCCAAGTAAGTGCCTGTGGCTATTAGGCGGACAGGATATATGGTTGCTAGGAGTGAAGGAACAGAGTTGAAGAACAGTTGGATATGGATTGGATAGGGCTGGATATGGAGGATTGATATGAGGACTATCATTAGGACCAAGAGGAGGATATTCAAGCAGGGAATGAATTACTTGCATTCTATGCATGGTGGAGAATGGGAAAGGTTAATTCTAATGCATGCACGATATTTAATGAATGAAGACGTTATCCACAGACTGTGAAGGCTTGATTGATGTGGGATCATGAGCTGATGACGAGTCATTTCTTGGAGTTGGAGCCCTGGTGACGAAGCTGTCGGCGTGGTTGTTGGTGGGTGGTTGATAGGGTAACTGGAGGGACTAGGAAGACTAGTTGAAACCAAGTGCTAGATTTCCCGTTAGGCGGGAGTTTGGATTGCGGGACGGACCAGAGGCGGGAGCAGCAGAGACTACCAGGAGTGGCCTTTGGTGGTACGAGGGAGGGATGGTGAAGGGTGAGGTTCGAGAGTGGTTGATGGGGTGAATGACAGATATGTCAAAGTGTTTGACGGGGGGGAGGAGGGGGTGCCCTGGCGGAGGGAGGAGCAGGGAGGGATGATTATTGGATGCAGAAGAGGATTCACAGCATATATTGGTCTAGTACCTGCATGATCACAAGCATCGATCATGTTGATATGCAAGTGTGATTCACGGCACCTGTGTCGGTGGGTGTCTTGGGTCTTGGATGCGAAAACAATGGTGACAATTGCCTTTTGCGTCTGTTATCTTGTTTGGTGGCGCAATGTGATTTGATAGGGAAGAAGAGGCTCATGGAGTCATGGTTGGTTTAGCTACTCGCTGGGAACTCTCACCAACCCCACCAAAAAATTGGTTGCGTTGCTCGAGCGACGCACGGCAACCACAACAACCAAAACATGGCGGGAGCTGAATTCATCCCCGCCATGGGAAGCTCGCTCGGCTTCATTGGCTGCGCTCTCGGTCTCTTGCAATCGGATCATGGCGCTAGGCGGGTCTCGTCACTGACATGGACCCTGGAGAGGACGGGCAGAAACGGCCATCGGCAACTCTGTTTCGTTGAAGACGGGAGGGGAGCTGTCTTGTTAGGGTCCGTTTAGTCCATTAGGTCCTTGGGAGTCGTCCGCAAGAGGGAAGACGAGGCTGCAAGGTTCATGGGCGCAGGGCAGCACAGACTTTGGCATAGAGTGTGTCTCTCTTCCTTTCTTGTCGTCCTGTTTGCTTCCCTCTCTCTCTCTTCTTCTCCTCGCCTTAACCTTTCACCTCTCTCCTCCGTGTTGCAATCCCTACCCATCTCCATTCTCCATTCTCTTTCTTTAAGGTCGGCCAGATAAACAGACCCGATATACCCACCGTGACCGAGAGAGAGAGAGAGACAGTCGATCCTATACACAAACAGGAGATACCCCAGAGTAGACATTCACTCACTTCGCAAGACAAGACAAGATAACCCCCCTGCTACAACAAACGACGACGTCGAAGCGAACGGCACGAACGACACGAGCGAGACACACGACAACCGGCGATGGTCATCTGAGGTGCATCATCGGCGAAAGGGTGCTTGCTGATGACCACGACGAAAACGACGGTCGACGAACGCGCTGCTTCCTGAGATTTATATACCCCTCGGTGCTTGCTTTTTTTTTTTTTT
>JAMQMW010001904.1:11694-23273 GCA_024115155.1 Thelonectria blattea
TCTCTCATGTTGAATCCCAGTCGTCGATTAGGCAGAAGGCCCCATCAGCTGAAGCGTGAGACGAGCTGGAGGTTGGGGTCTTCTTTCCTATTACGCGAGTTGGTCGCGAAGTCATGTGACCTGTCCCAATTGGTGAAATGTCCGACGTCGACGTCACCTCAGGCATCCGCATCTTCCATTTGCAACGTTCAGTCTTCGTCAATTATTGCTGCTCGTTGCTTCTCATCGCCCATTGCGCATCGCATCGTCTTGATCCATCGCCGCAATGGAGAACACCGTCAAGGCCGTTGTGTTTTCGGTGGCTCCGTACCACATCATCTCGTAAGCTCCAACACACCGGATCGCTCCGGCAAAGGCCAATCGCTCACCATTCGACAGTTACGGAACCCTTATGGGAACGACCTTCTTCCATGTCAGCGAAATACATCGTGTTTAATGGCGTTGGCTCTGACAAGAAAGTAGACATTCATCAATGGCATCACCATGATCCGGACCGTGGATCGCCCGGCCTTCTCGGCGATCCAGCAAAAGCTCTTCCCCATCTACTTTGGCATGCAGACAGCGCTTCCTGTTGTCCTCGCACTGACCTATCCTGGAAACTCGTTGATTGGCCTCTCGTCCGGTTACAAGGGGCTGCTCAGTGAGTTTGCCAGATGGCATTCTCTGGTCCCCATCGCCACCATGTTCCTAACGGGCATCATCAACTACACCATTCTCCTTCCCTGGACGACCAAAATCATGAAGGCCAGGCGTGGCCAGGGTACGTGGACCAATTGCTGTGGAAAGCCCAGCGCTAACGCGACTACAGTCAAGAGAGACGGCAAGGAGTGGTATGCCGAGGGACCGCACTCTGACGAGATGAAGGCCTTGAACAAGCAATTTGGCATGGCGCACGGCATTTCGTCGCTTCTCAACCTCACCACCTTCCTCGCCCTTCTCGCGTACGGTTTCACTTTGGGTGGCAGGATCCTTTCCGTGGCCGACCTGGCTTAGGTTGCTCTATGCGGCCTCTGCATTGGAGCTGTCGGCTCAACTTTTCATGACATCTTTAAACCCGAGAAGGTGCTTCTGGCTGCGTAATGCCTACCAACCGTCCCCGATGGAGGAAAAATGGAAGCAAGCAGGAAGACAAATCTAAATAGTCTTCCTTGGGTTTCTGTGGTGTCTATGTTGTTATTTGCCTCTTTGCTTCTTGATGAAAATTAAAAAGAGCAACTCGCTAATGGAGAAACGAGACTATGATTTAGCTAGACACCACTCAAATGCGATAACTCATTCACGGCAATGGATTAACTTTGTCATCTTTGTTTTGATGATTGACTGCATTGAAGGACTATATACAAGTGTGTTGGTGGAGTCCCATCAAGCCCTTGACGGTCAATCATCCCCCTCGCGTCGTTTGATCGTAGATTCATTATTCGTGCAACAACGGGTATCATTCCCAAATTTGGTCAAATGCGCCGGCGAAATGAAAGATGTGGCCCTTTTGGCGGTCTGTCTACCACTGCCCCTCGCGAGAAGGCTGAGTCTGGTGGAAGGCGAGCAGATCTTTCTTTGCGGCCTCAAACTCCCGGGCCCGTCGCTCCTTGAGCTTCTCCGCTTTGGCGGCTGCTGCTGCTGCGGTGGCGGCGGGATTGGTCGCCTTGGCCGCTCTCTCGCTGTTGGCGTCGATCTGGCCCTGGATGGTCCAGCGGCCGGGCTGGCGGCCCAGAAGTGTCTGGACGTCGACTTCCTGCTGGGGCTTGGGGTATTCGCGGTGCAGGGCGGGAAGGGGCCTGGAGCCGATCTTGCACGTGTCGAAGGGGTTTTCGGCCGGCGTGGACGAAGGGGTGATGTCCGGGGTCGAGGACATGCTGGTGATGGAGGTTGAGGTTGAGCCCGAGCTGGAGTCGGAGCGGTTCATGGCGGGGGCGGACATGATTGTGAGGAGGAGGAGTGAGGGTTGAGGGTTGAGGGTTAAGGGGTGAGTTGTTGTGATGGTGTTTTGAGAGAAGAGTGTTTGTTTTGATGTGCCGGGGGAGTGAGTGGTGGAAGGTGAGTGAGTGGAAGGACAGGAGGGAAGAGGGAGAAATTTATAGACGGGAAATTATAGGGCAAAACAAAGTCGAGAAGAAGGAACCAGCCAGTCAAAGGCTGCGCAATGCGGTCTGGCAACTTGCGGGGTTTCGTTCCGGTTCGAGTGATGTGTCGTGTGTCGAGTGTCCACCAGTCCACCTTCGGTGTAGGGATATTATGCAGCTTGAGGTGTGTAACGTGAAAAAGGAAGAGAGGCTCTTTGGGGAGGGGAGGGGCGGGAAGGTATTTTGTGCTGAAGACAAAGCTGAGGATGAAGGTTTTGCTTTATCTCTTTACAAAGCTTTTTTTCTTTTCCTTTTAAAATTGGAAAGACGTCCACGGGTACTAATACTAACGACTTAATTAGCGGCGACGGAACGACTTGACAGCCCTTCAAGCCTTTCCCGCGGCTTCCCGATTTTATTTAGGCCGGGCCTGATGTTTAGCTTCAATCTTCAGGGTCCCCCCTCATCTCCACCGAGTTTTGTCACTCGTACGGTAAACGGGGATATTCGGGAAGAAAGTTGAATGAATCCGTGTCTGTGAGTCTGTGTCTGTGTGTGTGTGTGTGTGTGCTGGCCAACGGGCATATGGAATATTCCTTCGGTGAGCAGGTCCTCCCTCTTCTCCAGAAACGGGAGAACGGAGAATGTCTCCTCAGCCCTTGAACCCCGTCCATGTGCTGATGAAATATTGTCTGCATGAAAACTGAACATTTTTACATCTGATGAGCAGCCAGCACATCGACATCAGGCTACATTTCGAAGAATGCTAAACTAAAACGTTGAGACTGGAGACATTACTCGCGACGCTGATCCCTTGGGCCAATCGCGATGGCCCCCTTGCAATCGCAGAATTGTTCTAGTCAGGTACGTACAGAAGGAATCATGTCAAGGCCGTCGCCACGCAAAATTGGCCTTTTTTGCCGGTTCGATGATGCGATGATTGAAGAGGTTTCTCATCAAAGAGAGAAGAGGTTCTTCGCGAAGTCGGCAGTTTCTTTCTGGGGTTCATGTGCAATGCACCCCGCTGACATGGTGGTGAGTGACATGGGCTAACCATCCATCTGGGATGCATTTGCAAAGCCACTTACCCTGTAGCAGCGGTCGGGTGATCTGATCTTTTGGTTTCGTCCTGGTCTATTATCATTGCATATTTTGTTTGCGGGTGACTACGTATGACTCGTTGGGTGTGTCGCCTCGATGCTTGTAGTCCGTTCACGCTGGTGTTGAGTCAAGGAGCGATGAACATGTACATTGAGCCTGCGGAAGCACTTCGCCGTCTTATCCACCGGCGACAAGATCTGCCTCAAATAAGCTCATGACTAAGCCTCGCCTTCGTTGCCGAGCCTTCACCGCGCTTGGTTTTCATCGCTCAGTCTTGCTCATTCTTCAAGACGACTTCAAAATCATCAGTTTTCCTTATTTGATATCATCAAGATGACCGTGACTCCAAAGTATCTCACCGGCGACCAGGCCGCCATCACCGAGTTTATCGACAAGTTTGACGTGAGTGATTTAGTCTCTTGACTCGGACGTCTTCGTTCATTGCTCACATGAATGATAGACCTTTCTCTTTGACTGCGATGGTACGTCCCCTATAATCAGTGTCAAGATATTGATATATCTGACCAAATAGGCGTCCTATGGTCCGGCGACCACATCTTCGAGGGCGTCCCCGAAACCATCGCCATGCTCCGATCAAAAGGCAAGCGCACCGTCTTCGTGACCAACAACTCGACAAAGTCCCGCAGCGAGTACCTCAAGAAGCTCACCAACCTGGGCATCCCCTGCGAAGTCGACGACATCTTCGGCTCCAGCTACTCGGCCGCCATCTACATCTCGCGCATCCTCCAGTTCCCCACCGGCACCTCCAAGGTCTACGTCATCGGCGAGTCGGGCATCGAGCAGGAACTCGCCTCCGAGGGCGTCCCCTGCCTGGGCGGGACGGACCCGGAGTACCGGAGGGACATCACGCCCGAGGACTTCAGGGCCATCGCCGACGGGTCCATGCTGGATCCCGAGGTGGGCGTGGTGCTGTGCGGGCTGGATTTTCACGTAAACTATCTCAAGCTCGCCGTGGGCATGCACTACCTCAAGCGCGGGGCTATCTTCCTCGCTACAAACGTCGATTCCACGCTGCCCATGCATCACGACTTCTTCCTGGGCGCCGGCTCCGTCCACGTGCCGCTTGTCAACGCCCTGGGCAAGCAGCCCCTGGCTCTGGGGAAGCCCTCGCAGGCCATGATGGACGCCGTCGAGGGCAAGTTCCAGCTCGACCGGGCCAGGACCTGCATGATTGGCGATCGTCTGAACACGGATATCAAGTTTGGCATCGAGGGGAAGCTGGGCGGGACGCTTCACGTTGCAACGGGCGTCAACCAGAAGGCGGATTGGGAAAAGGAGAATCCCATTGCCGTTCCCGCCTTTCACGCGGATAAGCTGAGCGATCTTAGATTGGGAGAATGATGACAATGTGAATTTCTAGACTATGCCATAGACCATGCCAATATAGAGGTATATCCAATTGTAGACCTGTATCCAAACGCTCATGTCGAATGCCCTTTATCAATTCTGCTTCTTCTCCTTGAGCCCCTGACGTTTAGCCAACTCGCTGTTCCTAATCACCTTGGGGGCACGAGACTTGGTCCCGTAAGCCCGAAACGAGGTGGGAAAGAACATGCCGACATCTTTCTGGTACGACTCGTACTCTTCATACTTGTTGGCCGTGATGATCTCGGTGAGCCACGTCGAGCCCTGGAAGAGCATGATCAACGACGCCGAGCCGGCAAAAGTCCAGCTGAAGAGGAGGTTGGTCGCGAAGCAGCTCCACTGGTAGAGGACGAACCAGATGAGCTGTTCCGCGAAGAAGTTGGGGTGTCTGCTGTACGCCCACAGGCCGCTGGTGTTGAAGCCTCGGTCGAGCTCGGCCTGCGTGAAGCCCCCTCGTACCTTTCCGTCCTTCTTGTACTGATGCTTGGCGTTTTGGTACTCTGAGGATTCGGTCAGTCTGCGCCAAGCGTTCGGGACTGTTTCGACGACTTACTCTGCTGCTGGCCGTCGCTGATGAACTCGCTGAGCACGAGGCTAAGCTCGACGACGAGATAGGCAACATCGGCAGCCGTCACATCCTTTTCGAATTGGTTCGAGAGGAGGATGGCATATGCGGGGACGGCTGAGATGGCAAAGAGCAGGATACTCTGGATGAAAGAGATGAAGGTGACGTTCAAAATGAAGAAGGCGATGCTGGGGATGTTGGACTTGACAATGGCCCTATTTAGAGTGAGCCATCCGCGCGTGTTGAATTGGATAGAGTCAACTCACCATCTATAATCCTCAGATCCGACTTGATATCCGCCTCGACGCCAGTAATTGAAGGTCAATCTGATCTGTAACACGCCGTTAGACGACCAATCAAACACATCTGGAGGAAACTTACACTCCAGGCGGTGGTGAATACGACAACGGCATCGAGTCGCGAATGAGGCACACCGGCCAGACGAGCCCAAGCAGCGAGGTGAAGCACGTAGAGATTCGGAACGATACTCCACAGCCGATCAATCTGAGACCAGTTCCGGTTGACCTCTGAAACGACGAGGCAGACGGCACCGACGACCAGCGAGAGCCCAAAGGCCGAGACGAGAGGATTCGTGTCGACATAGAGCTGCTTCAGGCCGGAAGGACTGGCGATGTTGGCGAGAATTTGGTTCGGGAGGGCATAGAGCTGCGGGATGAAGGGTTCGACGGATTTGGAGAAGTCGCCGCAGTCCTGGATGGACTTGAGAAGGGGGACGGCCATGATGAGGTTCTAGGTATACGGATGCTTAGGGTTGAGTGAGACTTGTGAGAGGGAAATGTCCAAGAGAGGAAGTGCTGTAGGTGTGGTTGCAAGGTCGAGACATGTTTGCTGTCAGCTCCGGCTCTTCCATTACCGTCGTCATCGATTGAGGGAGGAATTGCATTCCGCCTCCAACTGCGCCACGCTCGCGATCGTGTTCCACGGATGCGATGGTTGCAGGGAGCCGTCGCTGAAGAGATCGCCTGGCCAGCGGGATGGAGCCGCTGTGGCTCGCCGAACGACCCGCCGGTGGCCCTTCTGAAGACCGCTGGAGCTAGCGCCTCGTTTAATTTCACGGCTTTGTCGATGCCAGGGCCGAGTTTTCACATCCGCCACGGTGAAGCTCGACGCTGCGAGAGTGTCAAAACGGAGGGAATGAAGGTTGAAGAAGCTGCCGTCGAGACGTGTCCAACTTTACGCCAATTGCTCACGTTGGGAGCCTGAGGACCATGTCATAGGATTGAGGCTCAAGCGCGCACCTTCCCTCTCAGTTCGCGTCTCCTCAGCTCCTTCCCCAGATTGTTCCGTCCCGTTGCAAACTCGGTTTCCTGAATACATGCCTGAGGCCACCCGCTCGTGACCCGACACAAGACTTCATCCCGTCAAAGATGCGAGTCTTGTGTGTGGCTGAGAAGCCTTCCATCTCAAAGGCTGTTGCCGGCCATCTCTCCGGAGGCTCCTACCAAACCGTGAGTCTGGCCGCCTGTAAAGATGCTCGCTCCTCTGCTGACCATGGTCCAATAGCACAACACGCGGAATCAGTACATCAAGAACTATGCCTTCGACTTCGACTTTGGCTCTCCGTACGGACAGTGCTCCGTTACCATGACTTGCGTCACAGGCCACTTGACCAACCTCGAATTCCCGTCTGAATACAAGAACTGGAGTCACCCGCCGCCAGAGTCGCTCTTTAGGGCCCCGGTGATTACGACTGTTCTCGATGTGAGGTGCGCAACACGTTGACACATAGACTTGGACTGACGATTCAAAGGACAAGAAGCCGATTGCGAAAAACATTGAATCCCAGGCTCGATATGCCCGCCTCTTGGTCATATGGACAGATTGCGATCGCGAAGGTGAACACATTGGCCACGAAATCGTCCAAGCAGCCCAAGTAGGCAACGCGAACATCCAAGTTAAGCGAGCAAGGTTCAGCAACGTTGAACGAGCGTGCGTACTCCCTGACTTGTGCTTCTTGAAGCTTCCATCTAACGGCGTGTCACAGCCATGTCTTGTCGGCAGCTCGTAGGTTGGCCGAGTTGGATGTGATGCAGGCCAACGCTGTTGCGACCAGGATTGAGCTGGACCTACGCATTGGCTACGCCTTTTCACGATACATCACAAACAGCTTGAGGCCATTGGGCGGGCCCATGGAAAACCTGACACTCAGTTACGGTAAGTCCTTTTCACAACATGGAGGGCATCTGTTGACAGGATAGGATCGTGCCAATTCCCGACACTTGGATTTGTCGTGGACCGATATTTTCGGGTCAAGAACTTCGTCCCAGAACCCTTCTGGAGCATAAAGATGATGCATAGCAAGGACGGCAAGAAAGTCAACTTTAATTGGCAACGGAACCGTCTGTTCGACCGGATGTCAACGGTCATTCTATATGAGAGGTGTCTCGCATCTAAAACAGCAACGGTGACAAAGGTGCAAGAGAAACCAACGCGAAAGTTCAAGCCGCTGCCTCTCACAACAGTTGAACTGCAGAAAGCCGCGACACGGCTTCTGCGAATGACGGGCCAACAGGCCATGACCATTGCCGAGGGACTCTACAACAAAGGTTTCATCAGCTATCCCAGGACAGAAACAGACAGATTCGACAGGGGCATCAACCTCAGAGCCCTCGTTCAAAAGCAAACTCCGGATCAAAGATGGGGGCAGTATGCTCAAGCGCTCACTGATGGGGGCTTTCAGCAACCGAGGGAAGGCAGACACGATGACAAGGCGCATCCTCCGATCCACCCAATCACTTACGCAAGCCCTACCGTCCTAAATGCTGACGAGGGTCGACTCTACGAATACGTCGTTCGCCGGTTCTTGGCCTGCTGTTCCGAAGACGCCAAGGGCATGGCCACTGATGTCGAGATCAAGTAC
This sequence comes from Thelonectria blattea, assembly GCA_024115155.1. Taxonomy (NCBI): domain Eukaryota; kingdom Fungi; phylum Ascomycota; class Sordariomycetes; order Hypocreales; family Nectriaceae; genus Thelonectria; species Thelonectria blattea. The sequence goes on from JAMQMW010001904.1 coordinate 19,688, forward strand.
GGCGACGAAATCTTTAGCGCCCATGGAGTCATCGTCCTGGAGAGGAATTACCTCGAAGTCTACGTATATGAGAACTGGAACAACACGGCCGAGCTCCCACAGTTTACGGTGGGAGAACAATTCACGCCGACCGAGGCAATGATGACGGAAGGGAAGACTTCACCTCCCGGATATCTCACCGAAGCGGACCTGATTGCTCTAATGGATGCCAATGGAATCGGCACCGATGCAACCATGGCCGAGCACATCCAAAAGATTCAGGACCGAGAATACGTCGCGACCATCGAGCGATCGGGTCAGACGTCAGCGGACAGCGAGGAGCCGGACAATGCCCCGCCTGCACGAGGAGGCCGAGGCCGGGGCGGACGGGGCGGCAGAGGTGGCCGAGGGCGTGGAGGGGCTTCGTCAGCCGGCAATCGGAGAGGGGGCGTGAAGGTATTCGTGCCTACACAGCTGGGTGTTGCCCTCATCCTGGGGTTTGATCGAATGAACTTTGAGACCAGTCTCGGCAAGCCATTCCTACGCAGAGAGATGGAACTGAAGATGAAGGCCATCTGCGAAGGTCGTACGACCAAGGCCGTGGTGTTGCGAGAAAGCATCGCCCAATATCGCCATGTATTCGTGCAGACGCAAGAGAAGCTTGACGTTTTGCGGGCGGTAGGTTTCCACGGACGAGTCGGCATCACAGTTACGCACACTAACAGGAACAATAGGCCTGTCGCGAGTTTGTCTTTGCGCGACCCGGAGGTTGAACACGAACCGAATCGTTCGGTTGTCAGGGTTTCTGGACCCTTGGTCATGGCCACAGCCACAAACACAATCAAAGTTGAACATTGTCGATATCGCAGGTTTGAATTGCCGAATCTGGACATGCTGGGATCCGTTGGGGCCGTACCTGCCTGGCTGCACGCCCCGGATGGAGCGAGCGAGCGACTTTCCAAGGCCCGACGAGCGATATCAAGGCCATGAGCCAATGGGCCAAGGCACACGTTTGATCCAGATGATGTGATTGAACATGGTGACGATTTTGACTCGAAACATGGCGGCGGAAATAGTTACTCAAACACCCCTCGCCCTCGCGGTGGGGAGCACTGGAAGCGGGGTGGCTTTGGCCGACAGCATCGTCGCCATCATGTCCCTTGGCCAAGGACGAATCGAAGTGTGCAAGGCGACGAGTAAAATGGCCTTGTGCGAGGCACGTCGGTCTCTCAGTCGGGGCAATGGACTCGCGCCTCCTCCGCACGACGAGCCGGAGCGGGATAGACCGGAATCGGTCCAAGCAAGGCCGGCTACTGATCCCCCGCAAGTTGCGATTACCGTCTCCATGAGCGCAGGTGCCGCGGGGCAGCGGGAGTAAACGAGCGACAGAAGAACGAACCAGTGGCGGTTTGGTTGACGAGTTGCTATCAATGCCCGCGCCCCCGTGGCCCCCATGGCTCCCCCCCTCCTCTCTCTCCCTGTGGCTGGGCCGGCTACCTAAAGTGTATGGAGAAACATGGCGCTTTCGACGACGGCCCACGATGCAGCGTGTTACAACGTGGGGTCGTGTCAATGGATGATGGGCCAAGCAGGGCCTCCGGGCGGAATCCTTGATACGACGATGCATCGAAAGGACATGTTTCGCACGTCCAAGTGCCTCTCCACCAGCCGTGGCCAGAGCCCTGTTGAGCAACGACGGTGTACGCGAAGGGCAGCAGCATGTACTCTATGTCACAGCTCGGTCGAGCATCACGAGACCAATCAGGAGGGGGGCTACGAGGAACGTGATGGTTGCAGGCCGACTCGCCGGGGGGGTTGGAGAGCAAAGTCGCTGACAGGCACCTGAAGTCGGAGGTGGAAGGAGGCGTGCAAGTGTGGGAGGTGTTGCGCGAATTTGGCCACTGGAACCTCGGGTTTGAGGTTCATCAGGTACGAATACATTCTGGGCAGCGGCCATTCACGCATCCGGACGACCATCCATCACGACGGGCTGCGTTGCTGCAATGAGAACCCAATGCGCCTGTCGGGTTCCGTGCATACATACGGACAGCGGCTGGTGGGACGGGGTTGGAGGCCCAAACCAAACAGCGCAGAGAGAGAGAGAGGCGCGGCGATTGCGCTCGGGATAGCCACGGGACGCATTTGTCACGGGGACTTTATCAGCTGTGCCAAATGTCTTTGTCACCGATCCAAGGGCACAGCCGTGTGTGGGCGGTGGCAGATTAGGTCTGACGATGATGGCCTGGGTTTGTTAGTCAAGTGAGCCCTACAAGACAATTTTGGACATGATTCCTTCATTTTTAGGGTTTGTTGTTATCTCTCGCGGAGGCCAACAAAAAAAGACATGGGCGGAACCGGAGGGAGGTGGTGAGCGATGCATGAGCACACACAATTCCAGGGGCCTGATGGACAATGGGAGGACGGTGCGGAAAGCCGAGGCCGACACGGTACCACGGGAACAAAACAGGTACCCGTCAAGTCCAGGACATGCGGAAGGATATCGCCACACCCCTCTCCCCCTTTGGCGACATGTTCCTGAACTGTCTGGCGGCAACCGGTGGCCTGGCACACCCTGATGAATTTGGATTCTTCAGCAAGGAGGATGTGAGGTGTTCGTGGTGCTGTTGTTGTCTCAGAGACGACTTTCCTCTGTTGACTGACTGGGCAGCCCCCTGATGTCTCCCAGCGGTCTAGAAGGGCTCTGGAAATTTGATCTGGCCCTCTTTGACATGAGATCCTTTCATCTTTCATCTGGCAGATATGCCCAAGATGTTATTATTAGGGAGGGGGGAGGGGAGGGCCATTGATGGCCATCCATGGAAACGAACCCACCCGGACCCGGACTGCGATGCGGTACGGGTATGGGGATGATGAGTGTGAGAGATGCATGTCATGACGGAGGCCACGTTTCTGGAGAACGTGATGAGTTGAATTTTCGCCCAAGTCTTTTTTTTTACGACATGGCACACGGCCGAACCGATGAAGAATGTTGCCGCGTTCTGGCCTTGGATTTCCGCCACGATGAGAAAAGCATCCAACAAATCAGTTCAATAAAAGGACGTGGGCTTGGCGTTCATCAAGAAACCCAACCCAAGCCCATGGACCGCCCCGCCGGACCCAGACCAGACCGGCGCTGAAAGAAGACTCCTTGTGGGCACGGCGCAGGTGAAGCAGCGCTGAAGAAGTGTCGCTGGAGAAAAAAGAAGGTCGAATGAATTTGCGATTCTGGAAAGTGTGCGCGCTAACAGATCCCCCGGACTTGTGGCTCTTGTTTGATGGAGACGGCACTGCGCTGGAAGAAGAATTGGAAGCCGAGAAAGTCTTGATTTTTCTGGTTCCGAACAAACGAGGACCACCCGTCATCAACACGAGGCCGTGGGTACGAAAGCACAATGACGACGTGAAGACACAACAAGCAAGCACATGGATCAGTGATCACTCAGCACTGGAGCACTTGGAACACTGGAGCCGGTCGCCGGCATGGCCAAAAACAAAAGCACGGCATCTTTCAGCGGTGGGTTTGACTCCACGATATCGCGGCAACCTCCTTGTTGGGCAGATGAGTTATTGAGAGAGGGCATGGCAACCGAGATTTCCAGGGGGGGGG
>JAMQMW010001904.1:23364-46580 GCA_024115155.1 Thelonectria blattea
TCGGTGAGAGATGAACAAGAGGACGAGCCTCGCGGCGGACTCTGCGCTGCCTGCTGGGACGAAGGAAAGCTCCATGGTGAGTGAACTGGCAATTTTGGCCCTCAGGCTTCGTTTCGCTTACCCGGATAGCTCCCCCTAGACTGCGCCCAAGCAACAAAAGAGCAGAGGGCCGTCGCTGCGTTCCATCTCCTGGGGCTACCGGCCCCATGCGGAAGAGCAGCCGGAGGAGATGGTCTCGGTGCACTGACAATTTGGATGGAAGGGGTTTGCGAGGAAAGGAGCTGTGTTGTTGTTGTTGTGTTTGTTGGAGACGGAAAAGAATGAAGGAGTGATGAGCTTCTTTGCGATGAGAGACAACAAGCCGTGGTTATTCGGACTCGCGCATCCGGCTTCTTCACTCAGAGTCACTCATCATCCATCCACAATCCACAGACCCGAAAAAGCACGCCTGGGCAACGCCGGGTGTTTTTGGGGGTGTCCAGTCGCATTCTTTCTCTTTTCGCCGTGCCAGGCTTATCAGCAAGCCACTGGCGGAGGAGAAAGGGCCACAGCTAGACGCACGCCTTTTTTGATCTCCAGGGCATCTTTTGGGGTGAGGATGGGATGAAAGAACGGAGGGAAGGACCGGGGGGGCGTGGGGTGAATTAAATGGAAGTTGCGTCAGTGCAAGGTATTTTGGTACCTACGGGCTTCCTTAATCACACGCCCCCCCTTCCTCCTCCTTTTTCCCACTCTCTCCCATTCTCTCTTCTCGTTAGCCCGCCCTTCCAGTTGCTGGAGAAGTTGGAGACTTTGGAGTGATGGATGACTGTGTGAAAGGTGCTGGGAGCGCAGCGCCTCTCTAGGTCCCCCTTGGCCCCCGGTCTGCGCCTATCGCCCTGGGGGAGTGCGTGTACCAGGCATGGAAGCAAGTGTGTGCTTTTTTAATCGAGAAAAGGAAAGTATGAAGTACGTACCTTTCCGGGACCTCACAAGGCTCAGACTCACACACACACACGCGCACACGCACACGCACACGCTGGACTGGAACTGGACTGCACCTGCCTGCCCTGCCTGGCTCTTTCTGGCCCTGCGCCTGCTGCACTGGCCGCTTATACAATTATTACTTGTATGCCGACCTTCGCAGCTCCCGGCCTGTTCCCTCCCCCCTTCCCTCCTCCTACTCAAACAACAACCACGCCGCATAGGAAACACACATTCAGATCCAGAGTCATCTGTCACAGTCCAGATCATCGCGTCAAGCTTCTGCCATAGCCCGCCGTCACCATCGTTTTTCGACCTTTTTTTCGTTTTTTTTTTTCTCTCAACTTCACTGTTGCAAGAAACAAGGCGAATCCCGTCCTCCGACAACAAAGCTTCTGAACAAAAAAGGTACGTATCCTATCGTCAAACCATGCGCGTTTGCTGCATGAGTCAACCGACTTCCTATATCGCCCCCTCTTCCTCAAGGTTCGACAACGGCCTTGGTTTGTTGCCCGACGATATAATAACACTTTTCTCCTCCCTCTCTTTTCTTCTTGACATCCATCTTCTCCAACATCGACATACCAATTACACCCAAACCCAGTTGCTGACATCATCTCTCTCTCCCACCAGACTCGTTCGGAAGCGATCCCTCAACCGAATACCGGTAAACATGGCTACCATGGCAGCGGCTGCCCGCGATATCCCCCAGGCCTCCTTGAGCCGAGACAACTTAACTGCTGTAGCGGCTCGGAGCGTCCCTGCGACTGTGACACGATCTCAACCCCTTCCTACTCCCCCCAACTCCATATCTCCCGCCCTCCCGCCTCACGGGCTCAAGGCCCAGCTCCAAAAGGCCAGGCTCGAGCCCATCGACTCGGACCTGGACCTCCAGGAGGCCACCGATCGCCGGTCGGTGTCGCCTGCCCTCCTCGAGGCCTCGGGCGCCATCACCAGCTCCCTCCTCGCCAAGTACCACCTGCCCGACATCCTGCTCAACCACGGGCCCCTGGCCATCCGACACGTCATGGGATACCTGACCACGTCGGTCCCCGGGTTCTCGGGCATCCCCCCCACAAAGGCCCGGAGGCTGGTCGTCGGAGCGTTGGAAGGTCGGGGAGGAGAAGGAGGCGGATTGGACGGAGAGGTGGAATTCGAGAAGGTTGGATGGGGACGATGGGATGCTCGTCAGCGAGGGCAGCCGGCGCGAACCCGCCGGGGAACGCCACCCTCGTCGTACGGCGCGGGAATTCCCATCGGAAAGACTGGCAGAGGCCAGGAGCGAAAGCGATTATCCGCGTCGAACGGAGGTGATTCGGTTCACTTCTCCCACGACGACGACCACGACGACATCTCCATGGAGGAGAACGAGGCTGACCGAATGTCCATGGACGGATCGGCGTCAGCCTCGTGCTCCGAGGCCCCGGACGATGACGTCGTCATGAATGACGATCCCGAGGACGTGACCGACGACGAAGACTGGGCAGCGGTGGGGGCTGCTGCACTTCGCGCCGAGTCATATCCCAACATGGCTGCGGCTCAATCGGACCGCGCCTTCTTTTCTTCTTCTGTATATACGCCAGGCGGCCTTCGTTCGTTTTCCGCCGGCTCCGGCATGGCTCGACCACCTCCGGCAAACATCGACTTTTCGGCCTTGGCGGGCACCTCGGACGCACAGGAGCGGGAGGCCGTCGAGGCCCTGCTCCGTCTCGGTTCTGTATAATACCTCTTCTGCATGCGCGGCGTTTTTTGGGGCTCCGGACTTGGGCTCAACGGTTTCGGGTTTTGGGATGGCTGGTTGGCTGGGCCAAGGGAGGCCGTGTCGCCCATCATGATCGAGGCGGCGACCTCTGGATCATATCATTATCACGATGACACGGTTCTTCTCTGCATGACTTTTTTTCTTCTTTCTTTTTCTTTTTCCTTGCCCCATTTTCGGCTTGTCGATTTGGCGTTTGGGACTCGGGACATCGTTCCTTGTTCGACTGGATGACGGTCTTGGTACGGCGGCAATGGGTTGACTGGCTTGGAGCCATTGATATCCGGCAACTTCGTTCGTATCGGGCCTCGTCTGGCGGAGCATCATGGACTGGACACTTGTTGAGGCAGCTTGAGCCGAGACTCGGTCGCTTTTTGCTCCTCCACGGGAGAATATTCGATTTCTGGTGGTCTCATGAGTCCTACCTGCCAAAGAGCACTTGCTCGCGGCGATTCAACAACCCCTTGACGGGGCAGGGCTGGACTCTTGAGTTGGGTCGTCGACCATTTGCGGCATCTTTTCTTGCACATACCCGATTAACTCAGTTGGCTTCGAGCATATTTCGACGGCACCACCACCGCCACTTCAACAGCATTACCTGTGGGGGAATACTTGACGCGCTTGACCGTCTCAGCTCATTTTGAGCTCATTTTTTTTGACACCTTCTCGACTCTTTGATTTTTAATATTGTTTGGGGCACTTCAGGGGCTATCGCCGGCGGACTCGATATATAGAGAGGGAGGGAGCATAGGTATTGGATTGGGCCTTGGATTGGCCCAGCAGAATCATGATAGGACATGAAGGGAGGATGATGGAATACGGAGGACGATGCCACGAGCTTCCCCTCGGTGCCTTTTTCGTGCCAAAGAGCACCAAGGCGGACAAAAAAGGAGTAAAAAAAGGATTGGGACATTGGAGGGATTAGGTAGCTTCCTGGTCGTCGCCACTCACAAAGCCTTGCCAGCTCTGCAAATGGAAGTCTTGATCTTTCCTTCCCACAAGGGGTTTTCGAACGTTGTCAAAGTGATGAATGTTAGGGCTGATGGGTTAGGGTTGGGTCGATGAAGTGGCAAAAGGTCAGTTGCAGTTGCGGTGAAGGTGTTGATGACGATTGGTTGGAGGTATGCAAAGAAGAGGAGAATTGATTGGATGTGATTGAACGAGCACGGGCTGAGTCTGGTTCAGTCTCGCTTGCTTCTGCTGTTAAGTTATTTACCAGGTCCTTGATGAGGTCTTCCTCGAGCTTGACGTTTCTGGGGTGAGTTGCAGAAGAGGGGTTTTGGCTTATTTGCTTGGGTCGATGATGCGGACGGTTGTCATGGCGGTTGGAGTCACGTGAAGAGGCACCTGATGAGGTGAAAGGACGACATGAATCAGGAATTGTATCTGTATCCTTCTCAGATAAATCACGTTTACTTGTTAACTGGCCAGAGATTGACTGCCAGTGGTTTGTGGTGTGCTTACGGATATAGAGTGAGGCTTACGGATACAGATTAAGGGTTGATCGCTCACTGAGTGATCAGGGGATAAGCAAATGCACGACCAACCACGGTGTTCCTTCGCGATTGCTTATCCGTCCGCCGTTGGGCAAACAAACCTCCCCGGGAACCAAGATTTCAATCACATCACATATCAATCGAATCACCTCCGTTCGTCGAACGGTCGAACGGTCGAAACTGAGCGATGACGCGGACGATTTCTTGGCCCTCCTTCCTCACAGAGACAAAGGTGATCACTGATCACCGGGTTCTGGGGGGATAGGCTGAGAGATCAGCCTTGGCTGTTTGCGCAAGGGAAAAAGCTTGACAGACAAGCTTAATTACGGAGCGTTTTTATTTCCTTTCTTTCGGGAGGAAGAGCCAAGACAAGTAAATCTCTATTCTGTCCCCCTGGCTCTGCGGGAGAAAGTGAAGAGCGTTAGTTTGACTCCGGAGTAAGAACGGGTGGTCCTGCTTGTCCTGGCTTGGCTCGGTCAAGCAAAACTGCAAAAAGGCGACAAGGAAGATGCACTGCCGCACTGCTAAGAGGGGGGGCACCGGGGGGAATATATCTTGGCTTCTTGGTATCTTGGCTGGGTAGGTCTTGGCTTATGCTTGGCTGTGTGGTGTGGCGTTTTGGGGGAGGGGAAGGGGATGATGAGAAGGGGTTTGAGAAGAAGGGTCAGTGGAAGATGAGAGAATGCGCTCGTCACATGTATCTGCGGATAGATAACTTAGATGACGATGAAAAACGGTTGATCGGGTCGGATGCCGTTGGGAAGAAACGGGAGACCGTCCGTTCGTTCAGTCTTTGCATCGTCCGTGTATCGTATGTACGTATCGGTATCCGTGCAAAAATCAACCGATCCCGAGCCCGTCCGTCAGGCGTCTTGACGTCGGACGTATGTTAGCCACGGCCGCGTGGATTTCCTTGGCGCGATATATTAACTACGGATCCCCTCCTTTCATCATCATCAGCGGACAATGAAAAAAGAAAAATAATAATATGGAATCCAAACAGATTACCTTTTGCCGAGTCCCAAGCCCTCGGAGCCGTCGGAAGACGGGGAGGCCCATAGTTATGTTATGTTGACTGCTCCGTTACTGGGGGGGCGACGGGCGGCGAGTGGAAAGCCCGCGCGCTCCGTTCCATTACGTTTTGCAATTCGAAGCATTTCAGCGGAGGAATGGGCCGTGATGTGTAAGAGAAAGAGAAGAGAAAGGAAAAAAGGCTTGGCTGGGCACGACCAAAAGTGACGCAATTTTCCCCCAACTTGACACGTTTAGGGATTCATTCTCCGGACATGTCGTAACGCGACACTGTTACTGTATGAAGCCGGGCTCCGAAAAGGCTCAAGCTCTCGGCGGCGTCTCATCAGGACTCATTTTCGGGCTGCGCTCAGCTGAAGGATGGGTATGGGATCGCGTTGTGGTGTGGAGCAAGGCAAGTCTTGGCGGAGTCGTCTTGGCAGGCTCGTCTTGGCAAGAGAGACTTGAGAGAGAGCAAGAAAGAGGGAAAAGTGGAGAAGGAAATGCCAAGACGCCATTCGACTCGAGGAGAAGCCTGAAGGGCGCCAAGAAACTGGGGGTGGTCAGGGAAAGAAGCGTCTCGTGGTGCGAAAGGGGGCGTCTTGGCACTTTTCTTTCTTGGCACCTTTTTTCTCTTGGCACTCTTCTTTCTTGGCACTTTTCTTCTTGGGGGGCGCGCGCCGCAGTTTATCTTTTTCTGGTTCCATCGTTTGGGTGGCTTGACAAGAGCCAAGAAACTCGATGAGCCAAGAATGCTTGAGTCGTGTGGCAGCCCGTCTTGGCCAAGAGGCTAAAAGGAAGGTTAATCACTTCTCATTGAATGAATTGAGCGTCAGTCCACGACTGCGACCTGTGCATTTGCGGCTTTGTCAGAATCACTCAGTTGGGACAATGGAGGAGCCGAACGAATGGCATCCATCCGATCCGGTAGCGGCAGCGGCAAGCGACATGGGGCCCACACGGACGAGATGCGAGGAGATGCGAGGAGAGATGGGATGCGAAAGAGTCACAGGAAAGAGGATAGAAGGGAGGGTGTTGTCTCGATTCTTACGACGCATCAAATGTTCGGATTGAAAGGTATTATGCACCGTGCCGCAACGAACAGATTCATGTCCTCCCCGTGAAACCAACAAGTCAAGGACCCGGAATGGCTCAGGTGACGCTGGGTGACCGAGAAGGCCCATTCGAAGGGCCAATCGAAGGGCCAATCGACGAAGCCCGATGAGGGGCAGTGCCCAGACTGCCAAGCCTTGGCGGTCTTGGCATTCAGTTCTGCGCCCACAGCCTGGTCGTACCGAGGGGGGGAAAGGGACCTGATGTCAGGCTACATTTTGGCGCAGGTCAGAGGTACCTCGCCAAGAAGGGTACTTCCCAATCATCGCCAAGAACGCCAAGACTTGCCAAGACTTTCCGTTCGCTCTCACCCTCTCGCCCAGACTTTTGCGTAAATGTAAAGGGAGCTGTCGCCCCCAGCCTGAACGACGAGGCCCTTTCCTCTCCTTCTCAACATCTCCGACTGATATTCGACCGCGAAACCCGTTGTGCACTTTCTTAAACGGTCAGAAGTCGTCCATCGTTATCCTGTTCAACGTCCGCAACCCGCTTGCGCCCGGCCGCTCCTGCTCCAAAAAGTCCGACCCGCGCCCGCCGCCTGGCCCTTTACAGGCTACCGCACACTGCGCCCGCCTCATTCGTCACTTCCGCCCTTCGCGCCCAGAGGAAAAAACGGGAGCTACGTATCCGTACCGTGCCTTGGTCTCGGCCAAACAGATTTTCCGCCATGTCTCCCTCGGACCAGCAACACCACCAACCGCAGTCCCAGTCGCAGTCGCAGTCGCAGCAGTCGACGACGCCCTCGTCTTCGGGCGATTCCAAGTCGGCTACTCCCGCGCCTAGTGCCGCTTCAAACACCTCCCAGAGCAGTGCTACGCCCTCGCACCCGCCCGACGAGACTCTCATCTGCCGCTGGAACGCGTGTAACCAAAAGTTTGGTACTCCCGAGCTGCTCTATGTAAGTCGAGGGCCCCTTTATATATCGACCATGACGTAGGCTGACCCGGTCCCAGGAGCACATCTGTGAGCGCCATGTTGGCCGTAAGAGCACCAACAACCTCAACTTGACTTGCCAGTGGAACTCGTGCCGTACCACGACGGTCAAGCGAGATCACATCACATCTCACATCCGCGTGCATGTGCCCCTGAAGCCTCACAAGTGCGAGTTCTGCGGCAAGTCGTTCAAGCGCCCTCAGGACTTGAAGAAGCATGTCAAGACCCATGCCGATGATTCGGTCCTGGTCCGCCCAAACCAGGATCCTCAGGGCGGAATCAACTACAGGCCACAACCTCCCAAGGGTAAGTTTCATCCCGTTTCCGATGGCTCGTCATGGTCTAACGCCTTGCCAGGACCTTCCAGCTATTATGACCACACGGGTCAGATGCGGCCCAACCCGAGCTATCAGCCTGCTCCCCCGCCTGGCGGCTACTACGCTCCTCAGCCCTCGACCAACTATGGTCTGTACTTTAACCAGCCGCCCGTTAACAACGCCCGCACCGAGCATCTCGGGTATAGCGCCGCCAACACCGGGAGCTACGACCGCAAGCGCACCGCCATTGATGCGCTCAACGAGTTCTTTGGCGAGGCCAAGCGTCGCATGATCGATCCCTCGTCTTACAGCCAGATTGGTCGTTCCCTGACTCCTCTGCACGGCGCTCTCTCCATCCCCAACGGTCCCCTGACAGCCGCGGAACCGTACATGCCCCAACCAGCTGCCACGGCCGTCGCTCACGCAGTTCCCGCGCCCAGCCAGAACCCCCTTGCGCAGCAATACTACCTGCCCATGCCCAATGCTCGGACCCAGAAGGATCTCATTAACATTGACAACCTTCTCGGCCAGATGCAAGACACCATCTACGAGAACTCGAGCCACGCCACAGCCGGCGTTCACATTCACAACGGTGATCACTTTGGTTACCGGGGCACTCCCTCGCCACCGAGCGCCCATCGTTCGCCTGGAGGCATCGCGGTGACGGCCGAGAACTACCACTCAGTGTCTGCGGCCAGCATGGCTTCGCCCCTGACTGCCATTTCTTCCACAGGCACTCCTGCCGTGACACCTCCATCTAGCGCTATGTCGTATACTTCGGGTCACTCTCCCAGCCCGTCGTCGTCGGCCATGTCTCCCCAGTCCCGCCACGGATCGACAGCGTCCGGCCCCATCATGTACCCGACCCTGCCCACCAGCCTCCCCGCTGTTAGCCAGGGCTTCGGCCACTCCACCACAACCACTCTCGGACCCAGCTTCGAGACCAACGAGCGCCGTCGGTACTCGGGCGGCATGCTTCAGCGAGCACGTGGCGGCCCTCTTCCCCGGCCGCACGAGGACACCAGCGGCGCCGCTACGCCCAAGGGCGAGTCTGCGCTGTCGGTGGGATCGCCGTCGTCCGAGTCGGACGTCAGCGAAGCCACGCGCGAGCGAGACGAGCAGTACGACCGCTGGGTGGAGAACATGCGCCTCATCGAGACTCTGCGGGAGTACGTCCGGGGTCGCCTGGACCGCAAGGAGTTTGACCAAGAGCCGGAGCGCCGACCATCCAAGGGCGATGCCATGGATGTCGATTCTCGGGCGCCTTCGAGCCCGTCGAGGGAACTCCCTCCCATCAGCGCGGCTCGAGAGGGTACCTCGCTGTACCCTGTTCTCCGCATGCCTGGTGCTTGATGGGTTTCTTTCACGAACGATTGGATATTGAAATGGGTGTAATTGTACGGCATTTGGGCTTGTTTTTCGGGATTAGGTTGCCCTGAGAGGCATATGATTTCAGTTTCTTAGTACTCATGTTTATGCTCAGCTGTGACTGAGAATGACCTCGCGCTCTCTGTATCGTGGCATGTTTATGGGAGGACTATTGCTGCATGGGCGAGAAGATGATGTTTAGTGGATGAGGAGACGAAGAAGACGATGAACGATGAAGTAAAAATGAGATGAATGAAGTTGGACTTGTTCGATCCTGACGTTTGTTGCTTTTGTTCTGCTCCCGTTTCTTAGAGCTGCTTTGGTGACCGGCTTCCAACAATAACACCATACGATTGGGCCCGGTTAGCTCAATCGGTAGAGCGTGAGACTCTTACGAGTACACAACTCTGAAATACAATCTCAAGGTTGCGGGTTCGACCCCCGCATTGGGCTATTCCTATATAAACAAGGTGTTTCTTTTTGCCGTTTTTGCCTTTTTGGTTTGTTCTTTGTTTGTAGGACCGTACGTAGATGTAGTGGCTGGCTGGCTGGGCACAATGAACATTCGTGAGACAATCAAGACTTGAACAAACAGGTGATTTGATTGCCCAATTGTTGGTCGACCACTATCCCCATCGACCGGTCAGCATTGACGAGCCGTTATTCGAGACACCGTAAATTAGCCAAGGTACCAAGGTATCTCCCTCTGACACCCAGCCGAGAAACCAAGAAACCCGTGTCTGACGGAATTCCTTCCTTCCCTCCTCATCATCCGACGGTGACAACCAGGTGATATCCGTATGGATTGGCTGCATCCATCCATGCACGCACAACCAACCCCCGGCTCACCCGATCTGAATGCATCCAATGAACCCATCCTCGTGGAGTTCACGCGAACAAAGTAACGGTCCTGGGTAATAATAATTAAGAAAAACCCAAAACAAAGGTCGACGACCTGAGGATCAAGCGTGCAGAATCACTCACCCACCCATGTCCGGGCGTGTTTGAGGGATACAAGGGGACCAGGGGGGTGGTTCTCCGCCCGAGGGGGATGGATGGTGAGCGAGCGGTGCAAATAAGGTGCTGTACGCGAAGGGAAGGGAAGGGATGGGATGGGATGGGGGTGGTTCGCGAGCGGTGTTTCACGCATTGCGAGGGACGGAGAAAAACGAGACCGAGAAACCCCGTGGGATCGTCCTTGGAGCGACGATCCGGATGGTAAGTAGGTATTGGTGCTTTCGTACCTAGGCAAGCTGAGGTGAAGTGAACACGGGAACAAGCAGGAATACGAGCACCATGTAGGCATCATGTAGGTAAATCCCTGGGGACCAACAAAATATCCCGTCTGCAGAGGGGATTTCCCAGGGAGGAGGTGGTGTGCGTGGTTTGGAGTATATTGCGCTTTTTTGAACCTTTTTTGGAAAAAATGTTCGATCTTTCTGCAACAAAGAGTCACCAGGGTGATGGGTTACGAGCAAACTTGCTTCCAACACGGATGCAATGTTTCTTTTGGGTCGAGGTAACACGACCCTTGGAACTTGACCCGGGCCACACGGGGAACAAGGCAAGGGGAGGGAGGGAGTGAGTGAGTGAGGGTTTGATATATAAAGTTGGCGTGGGTGCTCGTTTGTCCCGAGAAGTTTTTTGTTTTGCACTCGTACTCAGTTTCTGCAGCGAACCTTGAATCGTCTTGAAGACTGTCCTCTTCTTCCAAACTAAACATCGTCGACTTACACGCCTCCAACCACCAACCACCAACCACCAAGATGCGTTTCCTCGCCCTCGCCTGCGCCCTCACAACCCTCCTCCCAACCCTCCTCGCCGCTCCCACCTCTTCCACCTCCCTCTGCTGCTGCTGCAACATCGCCACCTCCCAAATCGTCTGCTCAACCCACTCGTCCGACGAAGGCTGCTACTGCGCCGCCGTCGTCTGCCCGTCTGACGCGTCCACCGTCTTCCTCACCACCACCGCCGCCGAGGCCACAAGCACGCCGGCTTCGGAACCCGAGAAGCGTGCTCCCATCGCCCAAGAAGAAGACGACGGTGAGGACGACGGAGAGTGCTGTTGCTGCAACCCCCAGATCCCGGCCATCGTCTGCAAGCCGCGCGACGAAGACGGGAGTTGCATTTGCGCCCCCGTGGGGTGTCCGGCTGATGCCCCGACGCTGACTACCACTCGGGCCGGGCCCACGGCTACCGATGTCTGAAAGGGACCGGGTCGGGTGTCTCGGTCTTGGCCGAAACGGAGGGTGCTTGCTTCCGGGAGCCGGGCGTTCCAGAAGCGTCCAATCTCCGTGGGCTTGGAACATTGTCGCGTGGTGTTTGATGATTGCGGCGGAAAACGTGGCGGGCGCATCTTGTTTCCTGGTAACCAGGCCGAAAGACTTTAAGCTTCATCTAGAGCTGTTCCTGGTTCTTCTTTCGCTTCGTGTACATACTTTTTAGACTAGGGCAAACGGCATGGTTAATGAATCCGGAAGCATATGCGTGGGCGCCACCATTCCAGCGAGTTCCGAGTGATGGTTTCTTTGTCGCCGTGCTAGTGATGCAAGTCGAGAGGATTGAGTGGAAGAGCTGTTGGTCAACTGTCAGAAACATTGCTTATATGAAGGCTGCTCTGCTCTCACTCACCTCGGGCTTTTGAGACAGCAACAACCAGCAACCAGCACAATGCACATCTCCAGCCTCCTCGCCACTCTCGCACTTCTCAGCGCCGCCGCTGCAATGCCGGCCCGCAAGTCCACGACAAGCCCGGCAAATCAGTGCTGCTGCTGCGATACCACCACCATGAAGAGGGTCTGCACCTCCATCGCTGCCGATGCTACCTGCTACTGCATCCTGCCCAAGTGTCCCAAGAAGGGCACGCCTCTGGTTGATGTCCCTGTGTGAGCACAAAGGTGAGAGAACTTCCGGTTAGCCTTGCGATGGCATGGTAGAGTGCTGACGTTGGAGTGAGCAGGAATGAGTACGAGTACGGGCACAATACGACATGTACCATGGGTGGCCGGTTATTTTTGTATGCTTTGTAAGAATACCACGGACTGAGGGGTGGAACACTTGCCTTATACCTAGACATATCAGATTGGAGTTTTCGGATTTTCATACACTGGGTATTATTAGACTTACAATTGGTATATTGTCACAACCTAGATGAATAGTACCTTGGCCTATTCACCTGCACAACATCTGTTTCACAGGGGCTAGTCATCTGTCAGCAACAGTATTCGAGGTATAAATACGTTGGATAGCCCGTAATGCAAGCTCGAAGTAACTCGGTGATCCTTCCCGGGCTTACTCGTCGGCATTTATCTGCCATCGAGTCTCGCATGATATGATGCTCGTTTCATCCTTTCGGCGACGTGCAACAAGGACACACAGATCGTCGTATTAAGAGCAGCTTGCGAGGTCGGACAGACGAGTTCCGTTGGACTGAAATGTTGCCTGCTGCCTGTAACCTTTGGGGGCGTAAGGAACACACGCTTCGCGGCGTCTTGGATGCTGCAGGTCGCCGACGCCACAGCGAGGCGAGCCGTGACTCGAATGGCCGGACCGTATCGTATCACAGTCCATGGCTCAAGCGAGACCCGGTCGCCAGCGTCTTATTGTCCCCGAGTGCCCGCTCCAAAAATCAGGTCCCCGATTCTAGCGCTGACCATTTCTTCGACCGCGCAGCGACGGGCCACGATTTTCACTGGGGCTAGGGAGATCTGGAAAAGACGCAGTCGGGTCAGGTAGCCGGCTTCGAGCTTCGTGGCGTGCGGATGACGCTCGGCTCTCGCGCCGTTTGGCCGTGTTGGAAGAACAAAAGATGGTGGACGAGGTGTTGAGAGGGGAGAGAGTGAGGGGTTGGAGTTGGGGAGGCCGACAACTGTCTTGGTATTCACGACGAGTATCGTGCCTTCCTTCAGTCATATCACCCTCAAAGAGGGAAGGAAGGGCCCAGGCACTACCTACCTTGCCCAGATCAAGAAGAAGGAAAGAAGGAAGCCATGCTGACCATCACTTCTCCACCCCACCTTCCTCATCGTCAACACCGGCATTGGCATTGCCATGGACAATCACCTGTGCCGCCAAGTGAATCCTTCACTTTCGTATCAACCCTACTAGTTGAGTCTGGCTCAACTCTCAAGTCATTTCCTCCCATATATCTCCTCTCACCTCACATTCCAACTTCACTAACACTCCGCCTTATCTCCCTGGGGCTTTGCGGCCAACCTGAGCGGCACAATGGAGCGTCCTCCTTTAGAAGATCAACTCAAGGACCATGGCTCGTCCGATACTTTTCTCATCACAACCCCATTGCCGCCTCCAACAACAAAGCGCCGCCGTACTGTGGCTTCTCTTGATGATTGTTGTCGAACCTGTAGGCTACGCAAGGTACGGCTCGGTTCCATCATCGACGATGCTCGGCCTAACTGACTACAAAAGGTGAAATGTACCGGCAACCCAGGAAACGGGCCTTGTACCAACTGTGCTAGACTCGAGCTCACGTGCTCTTTCAACGACACCGACTCGTCCACGTCTACTACTAGTAAGACGCAACTCGTTCGGGGAGACAGATCCCCCGGTTGCTCGTTGCTAACCCCGTCCCAGGCAGAATATCCCGAACAACCCCATCTCACGTCCATACAGAAGCAGGAACAGTAAGAAAGCGAGCTCAGAGAGCATGCAGTGAGTGCCATTCACACAAGACAAAATGCTCGGGCGGGTTTCCCAAGTGCCAGAGGTGCGAGGCTGCGAATCTACACTGCGAATACACCCAGGCCAAGCGCAAGTTTGCCAACGTTCGTGTGAGCTCCCCGGCATCAGACTTCAGTGATGCTTCCGCTTCCAAGAGACCTCCGAGCCCTTCAGAAACCAGCACCATCTCGGTAAGCCAAATTGGGGGCAACCATGTCCTCGCAATTGATGTGACATCTCTCACTGCCGAGTACGCACTTCGTCCGGTCTCACTCAAATCTGCCCTAACTGGAAAGCAGAGAACTCTTATTTCGAAAAGATATCATCATAAAGCATATGGATGCGTATTTTGAGTACATCTACTACATGCCATGTATGGGCTTCTTCCGTCGGAACAAGGCCTATCAGGAGATCCAGGTATCTATCGATTCCCCGAGAGTTGTGCAATACTAATGAAAGTCACAGGATGGCACGTTTCCTGCCGCAACTGCTGCGGCAATGTGCGCAGTTACGAGTCTCTTCGTCAACCCTTGCGAGGCCGGTCGAGTGTTTGCCATGAAATGCAGCGACGACATTGAGCTTTACGTTTTCCGGAGCATTTTCCGCTTCGACGAAGAAATCATGATCTTATACGCTCTAAACTGTTACCACAACTTCCTTCACGGCCATCTAGCCAAGGTCTGGCAATGTTTCGGAATCGCTACGAGGCTCATGATCGGACTCCAAGTGAACTGGGATGTTCGCCCGCGAGATCGGTCTTTCGCGGAACAGGAGATGATGCGGCGCATCGTTTGGCAGCTCTTCTACCTAGACCGTCTCCTAGCAGGTGGCTACGAGGAGTACATCATGTGTCGTGACGAGATCATGAAGATCCGCCTCCCATGTCGGGAAGAGGATTTCCAGGAGGATCGACATGTCGTTGTTGAGCGGATGAATGAAAAGATCGGCAAGAGCAAAGGATTTATGGGTATCCATGGATATCAACTGCGTCTCATCGATGTGAGGCATCGCATACTGGTGTGAGTATCTTCGTTCCAGCTCCATGGCCTCACTGACATCAGACCAGCTCTGCCAGAAAGATGAGCGGAAACGGTCCCAACAAGTCTCGCTTGGAGCCATCCGAGGTCATGGCCAACATCAACGGATTCCAGAGCGAACTCTCACAGATCAATGCGTCGCTGCCAGATGACTTGAGGCTCAACCATCACTGCATCATCCGTGCCATGGCATCAGAATATGCAACGGGCTACGTCTTCATTCACACGTGCCTGGCTTCTGCCCACATGGATCTCTATAGCTTCTGTTTGCCCGGTCTCAGAGAGCAGGTCTCCGCGGACTTGCTTCGCAAGCTACCTCGCGAATTTGTCACCAAATCTCAGAAGCAGGCCGTGGCACACTCCCTGGCGCTGGCTCGATTCTGCGATACGCTCCAACGTAGGCTCGAGGCTGAAGTACACACCGGCAGGCTGAAGCTGGTTGGATGCTCGTCCATGGTCAAATTCACAACACAATGCCTCCGAGTCCTCCTGACCGCCTTGCAGCATAATCTCTATCAAGATTTGGCGGACCACACGACGGCGCCGATTTGGAGTAGCGAAGCTGCGGACGAAGATCACATCCGGGGGCTAATCGACAGTCTCCTCAGCATCAGTAGGTCGTGGTGTCAGATTATTCCTCGGAACCAGCAGACGGTAGGCAACTCTCACTCTCTCGCACATATTCAATCTTACATAATTCCCAGTACGAACGCAACAAGGCGGCAGTCGAGCAGTTCTACAAGACGCGCAAGTACGCCGACAAGAAACCCCTGAGCCCGCTCCCCCAGATCAAAACCACGGGCGCCATCCGATTACCCGGCCCGCAGCACATTCTCGATACGGCCTTTGTGTCGCCAGTCGAAGAGTCGCGAACGAGACCGACCAACCCAGCCATGGACGCCGCGCAATGGTTCGGCGTTCCCAGGCCCGAAGCCGAGTCGATGCAAGAAGAAGACTTCGACGAGGAATACGGACCGCCCGGTCTGCCCATGTTCCTCGCCGAGGCGCAGGGCGTCAAGCCCACGCCGACTGACGACGTTGACACGTTTGACGCCACCGACGACTTGTTGCTCATCTCGAACAAGATGATGCAGATGCCCGCCCTTGGCAGTTTTCTCATGACGGACGAGTCGCTTCGGGCGACGTCGGATGCATCGCCGGGCCCGTCTTTCGAGAGGACAGAATCCGCGGGCATGTTCGACCCTCATGCTCAGAATTGGGAAGAGACGAGACGGGAGCAATGAGTGCAGTTGAACGAGCGAATACTTCGTATGCCACGCACGAATGACGACAAGCGAACGCAAATAGACGCACATGTGCGGGCATCCTACTGGACAGCTATCAATAGACGTTGCATATTGGGCCGTTTGATTAAAATTGTATGAAACGAAGAGGCGATTGGATGGGTGTTTACACGCACAAGGATCGGCGCACGCAAGAGTTAATCTACATGAATGCAGACCCGGTGGATCATCGAACGCATTGAGTTTCAGGCCCTTGAGCTCCGATGCATCGTCACGTCAACTCCAGAAGCAAAAGAAAACATGGTCAACAGTTGGATGCAACGCAACGTCAATCTTCCATGTTTAGCCAGATTCACCCGTCAGGAGACAACACGCATCAACAGCACACATCGACGACCAAGTGACAAGAGAAATAAGTCGTAAAAAGCGCAAAAAGGCTCGAGTAAGAAATTATACACTATCGAATATAGACGGAGCTATACACACGGGGACTCTCAATGTGTCGCGTCCCAAGATTTGGTCCCCACGACACATGGCAGAAATATGTACGGTGAGATGTGACGAGGAGGCCCGATCCAACCTCGGGGAGGGCTCTCTGCTTGCCCAAGCCCCAGCTACCACGGACAAAAGAAAAGTCAAGGTCCCACCTGTTTGTCCCGACAATCCATGTCCCGGTCGAGCCCATGCAGTGAAAACTCCTCGGTAGCTCTTCCCTCCTGCGCACTTCCAGGGGACCTTGACATTCCGTGGTAGCTGTTTTGGTCTTGACGTTAGGGGGTCGGTGGTGTTGAGCATTGGGGGCATGGCCGTTGAGACGTGAGGGGAAGATGGCCGTTGATAGATTGGCGATGCGAAATTAAAGCCGCAGCATAATGGGTATATATAACGGGTCGTGAAAAAGGTTCTTCTGGTGGCCCCCCTCGGGAATGTGCGACGAAAGGGGGTGTGCACCAGGGTTTGATGGACGTTTGAGGTTTTGGTGTGAAAAGTCCCCCCGAGGAGAGTTGGGGCTCAGGGGGTTGTCATGACATTGTCTTCTAGACGGTGTCGAGAAAGCATCGCCCTGCGACGACGGGGAGAGAGGGAGTGTGAGAATGAGAGAATGGGGGGGCGTTGCAGGACGTCACTTATTGGAACTGGGAACGGTCCTTCTCCTTGAGGCCACCGATTTCGTTCATGTCAATGGAGTAGAACTGGCCCTTGGCCTCCTTCTCGTAAGCGGGCAGCTGCTCGTCGTGCATGGGCTCCAGGCCGACTGTAGAGTTGTCGCCAACGCGAACGACAAGGACTCGACCGCTCTTGGGGCGTCCCTGGTCGTCTTGCTCATCGGGGAAGGTGATGTGAATCTCAGGAACGTTGTCGGGAGAGTGAGGAGGCGAGTTGGGGTTGGCCAGCATGGGGTGGTTGTCGCGGTTGATGACGAGGATGCTGGAGCGACCGTTGTGCTTGGTCTCGATGGTGAGACCACGGTGGTTGTTGCTGTAGTGCTTGGTGTCGTAATACGACGGAAGACCGTCGTCTTCGTCGTCCAGAGTCTTTGCTCGCAGCATTTGCAGGCGGCGGGCGCGACGGAAGAAGAAGAGAATCGAGATGAGAATGAGGGCGAGAAAGACAATGCCGAGGACGACGAGCATGAGGTTAATCATGTGGTCGGAGCCATCGTCGGCGGGCTTGTCGGTGTCCCGAACCATCAAACGGTGAATCGAAGGCATGGTGGATTCGAGGGTTGGTTTCGTAAGAAGGGTAGGTTGGTCGTTACGTCAATTGAGGGATGCTCCTGTACGGGCGAATAATGAATGTAAGGGATCCAACGTCTATTATTTGGGAAGCCATGTTAGTCCATCTTCGAAGCCGGAATTCAGGTTTCCAAAGGCCGCAGCGGCTATCACGGTGCCGAGGGGCAGAGGTTTGAGGAGAGGAATGCATTGTCCAATGTCCTCTCAGAGACGATTCCCCTCAAAGGAAAGCAACCACACCAAAATGGCTTGCATTCATGCCGGGCCGTGTCGCGCAGGACAAAGGAGGGCAGATAAAGAAATGGAGGAGGCGGGGTTTTGGAGCGTCACGTACGTCAGGGAGGAATATCGCCAATAGTTTTTGTCGGTTGAATAACTGGCAAGGTTGGGTGGTGACACGGGATGGAATTCGTTAAAAAGCGAGGGGTTGGTGGTGTTGAGGCAAAGGGAGGGTTGGGGTCGTTAGGGATTGGACTGTCGGAAAGACCGGACGGATCACAGCTGAAAGAGTGAAGCTGATGATGCCAAAGCGAGTGTGAAGAAGGATGTACAAGGAGCAAAAACGATGCCTTTGGTTCGGGATCACGAAAAGGCCCTTTGGTCGTGATGGGTTGAAGAGAAGGAAGAGCAAGAGCAAGACTGGTCGGGGCCCGGGGAGGAGGAGGTAGAAAAAAAACCGGCCCAGGCTGGACGAACTGGGGGTGCAGGGATGGAGGAGATTGGGGGCTCCAGAGCGGGAAATGAGGCTTCGACGGCGCTGGACGGCAGGGGATTCAACGGTGAAGAAGGGGGTCGAGTTGGGGCCATTTGGGGCCCAGTCGGGGCTGGTTTAGGGGGCAGGCCGCGGTCGAGTGTTCGTTTTGGGCATCGGGTCTGGAGCCGAACGAGGTTCCTCTCAGGGGCAGGTCTCCTGTAATTGGCCGCGAGAACCACTCTTGTCGCCGGCTGTGCAAGTGGGTCCGGGCTCGGCCAATGGAATGCGTCCTTCTCGGGAGCCGTTTCTCGTGATTCTGATTCCCCTGCCAAGGGTGGAGTGGAATTTGGCGGTTGTGTGCGTTGACGACGACGGATGTCACTCGCGTGGAAGCAGAGAAAGAAGGAAGGATAAATTGAGCAAAGTGCTTTTTGGTTGGACGCCATCTGCTGATTGAGGCGTTCGGCGGGAGTGACGAGCGTCAAGCGACGAGAACCCGCAGCCTGCAGGAAGAAGGCCTCGAGTTTGGGCCTGCCCAGTGAGCATGCAACAAGAATCAAGAATGCGCGCGCGTGCGAGGCGACCTGTGATGGATGTGATGGCTCCTCGCAGCAGTGAGCCTGCATTGCATTCATTGGCTGGTTTGCAGACCAATCCAGTCCAGTCCAGTCCAAACAACAACAAACAATGGACCTTTGGCAGCTTCCCTTTCAAGCGCCCTTTGTCCTTTATTCGTGCTTCTAAGCATTCCACCCACCTGACGGATTCCACGGTGCTGACACCAGCGAGCGGTCCCGGCCCAGTTTCTTGCTGACGGGATGGATTATGGATTATGGATTTTATGGATGCAATCTTCTATTTTGGACACGGCTCCGTCGGTTCTCGGTCAAGCACGACTCACGGAGGGTTATGCCAGAGCGCTATACGTAGCAGACCGTCTGTCTGGACCCGTTACAAACCAACTCTAGAATATGGCGCATTAAGTGTGATTTCTGCTCACAAATGCAACCCTCTCCTCTCTCTCCTCTTCCGTACCTGCATGCAGACGGACGCTTGTGCCTGCATTGCCATTGCCACGACCCCATGCCCATGCCCATGCTCCTGCCTGCTCGTGCTGCTCGTGCCTGCCCTCGCTGCCCGTGCCCACGATCCACGTCGATCCCTGCCAGTCTCGAGAGCCAGACGAGGGCAGGCGAGGCCATTGCTCCTTCTCCAGTCCTTGCCTCAACCTCCGTGGCAAGACTCAAGAGTCAGGAGCAATCACGCAACAACTGCTGTATTTCGTTCTTACTGGCAGGAATGTCACACTTGCTCATCTCGCCTTGAATGCTCTCAACCATGCAGTGGCATGCACTTCCAGCCATCCACAACTCCTGACTCACTACCACCTTATTTGAGCAAACTACTTACAGTACTTCTCCTCATCGCAAGACTCTCCAGCCTCGCCTCTGTCCTCTCCTCCCCTCGCCTCTCCTGTCCGCTCAACTCCGCATGTCCGTCCGTCGTCATCAGGACCGTGGCTCAGTCGTACCGCCAGGACCAGCCTCCGTCGCCAAACAGACATCTCCGCAAATGCAAGGCCAAGTGGCCGCCTGCTTATCGACGAATGCTTCCATCCTTGACCCGCTTCGGCTCTTCCTTCTTCCGTCCTTGATGGGAACTCGGCTGAGTCTCTCGAGTACAGCATCGCCAGCACATACTCCACAAGAACAACTGGCAACCTTTCTGCAGAGCATCCGAGAGTTCGCCTTGCCGCTGCTCCGAAATGTACTCATTGTTCTTTGCACTCTGATCTGATCCTGGACTGCCTGGACTGTCTGTCAACACCACATTTTCCCTCACTGTCACTACATTAGTCACGGAGGAGAAGTCTCAATCTGCCCATCGTCACCAGATTCATCCATTTGCCCCGAGACCGATGGCATTTCATCCATTCAGTTGCGACCTTTCTCTCCGTTGTCGTTCAAAGTCGCTGCCTTTGTCGAACATGTCCTGTTCAGGCAACTCGCGTGACTGATGATGGCCTCATTGTCCGAAACGCGCATGGTCCTGTGTTTGCTTCTCCTCTTTCGGGTCTACTTGGTTTTGGTGACCCCGTCTCGTCTTGTGCGTCTGTGGTGCTGCTGCTTCAACCCACGCAGCCTGTCAAACACCCACGACTCGGTCGTCTGATCCAAGCGGATCGCACAACCAGTCACACAATAAACCCCCAGAGTCGTGCTCAGACTCGGCAGTGAGCCTCGTCTCAAGCAACGCCGGCGCCTTCTCAACTGCCGATAGGCCTAACTCTATCTCAAGGCGGCGGCCATGTGGCAGAGGCCCAACCGCCTCAGGGCTCCGAGCCATATGACTTTGTGCCCATCGACAAAATCATCACGTCGCCCATACCGAGGCATACCATAGTATTGGCCCTCCCAGCCGAACGCCTGTCGCCACCTCCTTGGCGATGGTAGTGCCTCATCATGGAATCTTGGTCACGAATGCAATGGCCTCAACCATTGCCTGGGGCCTAGAGGTCAAAAGATCAATCACCATACCCCTATTTGTCAACTTCTGGTCAAATGCTTGAAGCCGTAATCTGGGTCAAGTTCTTATAGTAATAAGGACTGGATACCCCGAGAGCATATAACCCCTTCATTGTTCTTGCTCTTGCATATCGGGATCTTGTGGCCGAGAAGCCAACGCATGACAGGCTTGGCTGCTACTCTGCACCACCCGATTGACATTCAGACACGCAGAAAGCAGTATGAAGAGGCGAGAAATCTGCTGAACACGACGAACTGCTGCAGGATCCCGGCAGCAATGGTCACTTGTGCGTCCACATCCGTTGCCAGATAGCTTTCGGCAAGTGTCAAGCGATGACCGTTTCATGTCACGGCACACCGGTGCCATCGGACTACGGAGAAGATGCCAGGACAGGATTTCTGTCAGACTTCAAAGGGCGCCATGGCCATTCTTTGACGGCGTGTCTTCCTCCTTTGGATTGCAAGACTTACCACCAGGCTTGGCAGCAACCATGTCCTTTGCGAGCCAAGGATAGCAACAAGAAGCCTCTTAGCCTTGTCAAAGCCGGTCTGCTGCTTCGCATCTCCCCAGAGACAGAACATACCGCAGCAAATGACTAGTTTAATATGGCCAATTCCATATCAAACCCAGCATTCCAGCTCAATTGGTCGGTGTATTCCATCACTTCGGGAACTGGTGAATGACGTGATACAATACGAGCAGAGAAGCGGGGAATTGTCCCGGTCGTCCTGCTTGTCACATCCCTTGGGGACGAGATGTCAATGGTTATACGTATGCGATACTCGGTGAGGAACAGGGCCGGTCTCATATCACCCCCGGCGGTGGGTTTCCATCTCCCTCGTCCGTTATTGCACGCGGCCAGAATGGACTCCTGCCTGTTAGGTACAGTTGGTCGCATCCAAGTTGCTCGTGTTGACTACACACTGTTACAATAACTCGATGATAAGTAGTCGTTGCTTGGTACAAATAAGGATTCCCAAAAGACAAAGCCAAGCAAAACGACAACGCACCGAGTCGGCCAGGCAGGAAGTGAGGCGGGGCATATCTACAGTGCGCAACGACGGACTGCCCTCACCAGTCAGGGCACCTACCCCGAGTACTTTCTTTACTTGGAGTCCTCAGGATTGAGATGGCGTCAACTCGTCCAAGTCGCCAAGACAACAATGGCCAAGTCTCCAAGACAACAACGAGGCATGAGCTCCACAATGTCAAGGCCCGTATGGTTCTTCAGCGGGAGGGCAGGGAGCGGCTCGTGAGTCTGAGACGGAAGAGCACGGCTCGAGGGGCCAAACATGCCTGGGTAAGACAAAGAAGGATGAGGTGATGGTTGGGGGACGAAGGGGGCATCGGCTAGCTGCTCTGAATTACACCAATTCGGCTCTCCAGACAACCAGACACGGGGCATCCAGGGACTGGCATCTCAGATGGGTTGGGTTGGATGGCCAGCGCCGACTGGCACATGCTGATTCCCACGACCAGTCCAGAACAGCTCAATCGTGGCTTTATCGGAGTCGAAATAAGGGACAGTCGATTACGCCCTGATTAGGACTGACGGCGGCTTGTGGGGGCCTTCACTAAACCTTCTTGGGGCTGGGAAGGGGAATTGAAGGTCACGATCTGTGTGGAGCAGGGGAAATGGAGGGGGCCACCCCGGCTTGGCTCTTGATTTTGGCGTTGGTTCGAGAAGATGGAGACTTGGAGGCAGTTGGGAGAAGGGCGAGAAGTGCTCTTGGGCGTCGAGGAGTCGGTACAGTACGAACATTGCAGGGCCTTTTGCCAGCATCGTGGCTACTTCTCGTCGGCGTGCAAAGGGACCAGACTGGCCTTTCCACCTGTCCAATGCTTCGTTGAGAGAGTTCACGGAGCAAACCGCTCTGGCCCAACCCCTCCTTTTGTTTGGGGGGTTGCCTCGCACTTCTCCCTCACTCACATCGCACACCGCACAAGCACCTCTCTGGTCTTCACCTTGGCGATCCTGAGTCCCAGGGCTTTTCCTAGGCCGACCGGGGTAGGCGGTATCGCCGGGTCATGGTCTGGCTCGACCTGCCCTCCCGCCCCCATGATCTGCGCACACACGGCAGGAAAAGGGCAACAAAAAAACAGGCGAAAATGGGCCATCCGAGCCGTCTTGTGCTCATTCGCGGACCAATGTTAAAGGGCGGGCGGGCGATGCGAGCCATCGACTTGTTTAAATCGTCGGCAGTAATCGAGGCAGGCGAGAAAGCAGAACATACCCGCATCATCGGAGCTGTTCGACCCGGTGCGGGCGGGCGTGGGCGGGATGCTTTGCGATTCCGTCTGCCACAATGGCAATGTGTTTCGTTTCTTTTTTTTTTTTT